>JAFHAW010000032.1:130000-301555 GCA_019022515.1 Quercus aquifolioides | reverse complement strand
TTTTCTACACAAAAAATTACCTCTCTCTCTCTCTCTCTCTCTCTCAATTTGTTTTTCATTTTTTGTTTGAATTTTTTTTTTTTTATTTTCCATTGCATCAATCCTTTAGGTTGATTGAATTTTTGTGTTAATTAGAATTCTATTTTGGTAGATGCAATTTAGTTTTGTATTTTAAGTTGTTTAATCTTTTATATTCTATTTGATTAAATATTATCCTCTACTGCGTTATACATATAGTACTATATAATAATATAATGTTATTATATTACATAGAATAACTTGGATAATTTGATGTTTACTGCTATATAGTTTATTTTTACTCTTTTTTCCTCTCATCTTATTTTATTCAACATTTGAATCCAGTCACATCCTCTATACTATTAAATTATGCGGCACAAATCAAGAAAATGGCTAGACACAAACTTGCCTTCCTTTACCATACATTAGGGGAATCAATATATTTGTGTGATAAAGGGTCATATAATTTAGATAGCACCCTTTGAATGTGTCTAGGCCCATATATTATGTATCATCTTTTTAGGATGCCAACAATATTGATCTTATGGGAAAAGTTATATAAAATATTGAGAAAAAAATGTTTTATATTACAATCTGATAGGTTCTAAGGGATCAGTGGGCTGAAAAGTCTTCGGATGCTGCTGATCTTGAAGGCCAAGTCCTGAAAACACCAAATTCAATCAGAGAAAGACCGGTGGAGGCCGGTCTAGGGTCCTCCGATGGCAAAGTCAGTGATTTGAAGTAGAAAGAAGAGACTTCAAAGACTTCAAATATTTTTTTATCTAGAATTCTCAAAGAGAGAAAAGTCCCCTTACCTCTGCGTAGAAGGGTCTTTATATAGTGTTAGAAACCAGTTATTTTTCCAATCGTCGTAGAGTTTGGAGGATTCAGAGGGTAACTTCCATAACTGTCATAGGAGTCACCTCATCGGGACCTGTGTTGAGATTTAAACAATACGACTCTTCAACATGGCTCTTGGTTGGAAGTGTGTTGAAGCACAACTCTTGGTGAACCTCGCTCGTCCCTCTTCAATGAAGGACGAGGTTCACTACTTGCTCGTCCTTCGAAGGACTAGGTTCACTGCTTGCTCGTCCTTAATTGGACGAGCGAATGGAGGATGAAAGTAGACGGTTAAGGACGAGTGTACCAACCACTCATTCTCCGTTTTGTACATCGCTATGGACGGCAATATGGACGAGTAATTGACTTAGTGTTTTTCTTGCACCATCACAATCTACTAAAAATGTTTTTTAAATATTTAAACCTTTCTATATTTCATATCACTGGCGTGTTTTACAACTACCACATGTGTTAACTTAAGTCTTAATATTCTTAAGTTGTTTCGGCAAAAAAGAAAAAAAAAAAAAAAAAAGGTTGTCATAAAAGAGGAGTTCATGTAAAGTTTTTTGCAATATGAAATATTTGTTTTGTAAAGCCACCAAATTTGATGATATGCAAGGCAATTGTGTATTCTTTTAGTCTTCAAAAAACACACATCTACAAGTGGTTAAACGTTCATCTTAGGTAGTTTTAACTTTTCATATAATTTTACCTGTACACATTTATCTATTTTAATTAATTTTTTTTTCCAAAAAAAAAAAACTTTAATTTAGATATTTATAAGTAAACAATGAAATAATGATTCATGAATAATAAATATATATATATATATATATCTTATGCGGTTGTAACTTTACATATAATTTTGTATTTATATATTCATCTACTTTAATTTAGATGTTTATAACTTAATAATGAAATCAATAAGCAAGGTAATTAAAACAATCATATTTTTACAATTCAAAAAAGTCACAATTTCTTTTTTCAAAAAAAGGCCTTTTACATTTCCTTGGAATTATTTAATTTTTTTTTTTTTTAAACCTTTGACATACCACTAACCTAACCACTTCATACATTAAAAAAAATTTAGGCTCATTATTACTTCCGTTAATATATTGTGGATATCTTAATTGATTGAGACCAAACTAGAGAAATCTCTTTCATATTTCCTTGAAAATTCAAAAGGAAAAAAAAAAAAGACCTTTTAACATACCACCAATGTAACTACATTTATAACTATTTAAGCCATCCATGATATCTATTTCTTATTGATAACCATAAAATTTACAACTAGCAAAGGAACATTAAAAAAAAAAAAATTGAAGGAAGTAAAAAAGAAATGAAATCGAACGTTATTAATAACTGTTATTTGGAAAATAAAAAGGTGGTAAAGAGGTGTAAAAAATAAAATAGAGATGACTATACAGAGGACATTGAAAACTTTATAGTGCAATAAAATCAACAATTAAATATAATAATAAAAATTTAAACTTAAAACTAATCAAACTCTAACTAGGGATTATATATATATATATATAATCATAATCTTCATATGTCTATGATATGCAAATCATCAACTAATAAATATATGATAATGGTAAAAAATGTTATAGATAAGATTATGAAAAATATGATAAAACTATGTAAAAAAAAAAACTCTTTATAAAGTCTAGGGGCTAAAATAATATTTTATCTAAAAAATTATCACGTGCAACGTGCGGGTTTGCGACTAGTTTTTGATAAATTACGGACCAATGCTCATTTGAAACTCCAGGCTTTAAAGACAAAAGCATCTCACTTTATAAACTTCAATTTCCAATTCCAAAGGTCTATTTTGGCCTATAAAATTAACTACCCCTAGGCGCTGGGGAATGGATCTCAGATCATGGACCTTCCAGACCTGCGGGGTTGACATGAAAGGCTAATGGGCCTATTCATACCCACCCTCTTAATTCATCAGATTATATAACTTATAATCTAACTTAAAATTGATAATAACTCGATTTTGATGTCAACTAAAAATGACCTTATAATCTTTACTTTTCTTTGCTTCACTCTTCTCTTCATCTTTGTTGTTAGTCTTCTCTTTAATTCACGCCTGGGTTGAATCACTTGAGTTGGCTTGACAATATTGGCCCTTGTAGCATTCAACTTCTTTTTAGAATGTGGTTTTTGTGTTTTTCACCTTAAAATTCTCAAACTCGATTATTCATGGGAGTATTGATAAAAATTATTATGGAGATTCCAAAATTAGGGAGTCAATTTGTATTTCCTTAGCATTTAGATTGGAATAATTCAAGTTTTAAACATTCATGGATGCTCAAATAGATTTAAAATATGCAGTCCATTGACATTTTACTTTCTCATAATGTCTGCTTACCCTTAAAAACAAAATTGGGCTTCAATGACAAGTTACTTGGGCTCTTTCAAAAAAAAAGAAATCAACGGATGGATTGGGCTGGGCTCAAATTCATATTGAGATGTGGTCCAAATAATTCAAATCAAATGTATTCCTATTGCAATCCAAATATTTTCAAACTGGACGTTACGGATTTCAAGTTGCAAAATGAGTACAAAAAGTGTCATTCAAGTTGCAAAATTGGTACAAAAAGAAGCCTAAAATAACATCTTAGATCAAAACCCAAGTTGTTAAACAAACTTTTATTTATTTATTTATTTATTATTATTATTATTATTATAAAGGGTGATGACTTGATCACATTTTTTCTTCTTTTTCTTCGCCAATTATCATTAGCAGATAAATCCTTTCTTACCTATAAAACAAGGATAAACTATAATCAACCACAAAATAGCATAAAAATAAGACTAAACATGCAAATATAAAAGTACTTTATTGTCTATATTTCATGTTCAATCACAATTCAAAATGGTCCGTAAAGTTTTGATAGTTGGTAGTACTCTTCATGCCCTTTCACAAATAAATAGAACGTACTTGGAATGTATTCATTGCACACTTCCCCACTTTAAAATCCGAATAAAGCTGACAGTTTGGTGTGAAAATGCAGTGTAGGTTCTAGTGCATGTAGGTCGATCTGGGCAATTATATAAACGTATAAGTTAAGTCTTGAAATTGATTCGTGATTTGGTTGCAAGTATTCTTAAAGCGTTTAAGGTCATTGTTAAACAACCTGATTTGAAGCAAATGCTTTCTTTCCTACCTTCCAAACGGAACCTAAACTTGCTTTCAAGAGTCACCAAGCTAGTAGTTTACATAGATACGTTGATGGTAAATTATTTTATAATTTATGTTTTGTTGAAATTTTTTATGTCTTTTTAGTATTTTTGGCACAGAGTTCTTAAGTTCATACTCAAAAAATTTATGACGAAAAGTTATAACATTTAGCGTTAGGTGTGTGCTCGATATATTTTCTTTCTTAAAGAAAATGTCAATTTGTTATGTGATGATTTCAAGCCACATGCTCATATCTTTAGATTTTAATTATGGGAAAGATTATGCGACTTCTTATTAAAATCAACCATGGATAAAATTATTTTGGGTAAAATATCATTTTCGTCTCTAAACTATCACAAAAGTTCGTTTTTCATCCTTAAACTTTCAAAAGTTCGTTTTTCGTCCCTAAAACTATCACAAAAGTTCGTTTTTCATCCTTAAACTTTCAAAAGTTCGTTTTTCGTCTCTAAACTTTTCCAAATGTATTGATTTTCGTCCCTTTCACATCAGCACTGGTCAAGCCACGGAGGGACAAAAATCAATACATTTGGAAAAGTTTAGGGATGAAAAACGAACTTTTGAAAGTTTAAGGACGAAAAATGAACTTTTAAAAGTTTAGGGACGAAAAACGAACTTTTGTGATAGTTTAGGGACGAAAATGATATTTTACCTAATTATTTTTTCCTTTTCAAGGCATGTGAGTTGCACTTTGGAAGTATCAAAGGCACCATGGAAAAGAAAGAACGCTGACACGAGCCAAGTTGAACTTTCTAAATTAGAGAAGCTACCTTAAAAATCAACATAGATCCCATAATAAATTAAAAAAAAAATAATTCAACATAGAAATATCAGCCACGGAGGGGGTCATGTATGTCAAATGTGCATCATGTGTTGGGTTAGTAATACAAAGAAATAAAAGTGACATGCCATTAATGCATTAAAAAAAAAAAGTCAATAAACCGTGTGCAATTGCCATTTTGAAAATCTAAGATTTGATAAAATATGAATACTTTAACTACTCTTACTTTAAAATAAATAAATGTTTTAAGTACATATAATAATTTTCAATTCAAAACATAAACTAGAAGACTAGTAATTCTTTCCTATTCAAATATCAATTTCTTGGTTTAGAACAAATATTATAATAATTCTTTCCTCCGTATTAATTTGAGTAAGATTAGACATGTATCAAACATTTTAATTCCTCTAATTAATACTCCTTCCGTTCCAGTTTGTTAGTCCTCTATTCCATTTTGAGATGTCCCAAAATATTTTTCTATTTCTAAAAGTAGAAATCATTAATTTACTAATGTTCATATTATTCCCTTACTTTATTTTCAAAACTATTTGAAAAGAAAACTAACAAATATATATATTTTTAAAATCAATCTAATTGGGGCACCTTTTTAGTTGCCTCATTAAGAATAACTTTTTTATAAAAAAATAAAAATAAAAAATAAAAAATAAAAAAAACTGATAAATTTACTTAAGGGTAGTTTTGAAAACTTAAACATTTTTATAAGGCAAATGAGACAATAAATAATGTTTCCTTAAAAAGTTTGATATTTTAAATAGGACAAACAAATTGGGACGGAGAGAGTAACTTCTTAACAATCTAAAATCTTAAAAACGTGACATTTTAAATTTGTAATATTTATTCCCTTTCAAATGATAAAATTATAAGAAAAAGGTTTTGCTGCAAACACTTGAGCTCTTGGACACACGTTTTCTTTTGGCTGCCACATAACCGTCGATGCACGACACAGAATTCTTTCTCAATGCATTGTTGTATTTCAGCACCAATCCTCCATTAACAAATTATAAGCACTTTTGTCGACTGTAAATTGGCCACGCCGCCCAAATTAAAGCATCAATTGTTGTCCTCGAATTCAAGGGGAAACGACTCATATGAACAACCAAGTGTGCTTCATGTGGCAAAAAGATCTCACTTTATAATGCTGGTATCGCCCAAAGCTGACAAAAAGATCTTCACACACAACAGACACTCCAAAGTTTTGATCCTTTTCAAGGAATGGAAGGATCTTCATCATTAAGATATGAAAATATTTCTAATACTGCATTGTTAAGTCCTCTTGAAATTAATGTTTGAAGGGAAATGTTAATGGATGCTTTAAGGACAAGAGTTTAGGCTATATTTTAAAAAAATTTATGGAAAAATTTAATTAATTAATTTTTTTGACAGCTTTTTATAATTTTCACGAGAGTGGTGTCAAAATTTTCTTAAAATTATTTATTAACAATTACCTCAAGAGCGTCCGTTAACATAAACGTACATAAAAATCTGTTTATCAAACTCACTTTTCTAAATCTCATAGCCAACGTCTACATCCTTGACAGTAACAAGAATCTAACCCGATGGTCATGATTTGTTAAAACTGGAAGTAATGAAGCTAGACATGATTACAGAGCAAGTTTGTAACACTTGTCCACAGTGTGACCAAGTAAATTGCAGTGAGTGCATAGGGGTCTCTCCATTTTGCCATTTTTCTTATTCCAATTGGCATTTCCAGAATTGGTGCCTTTGGAACTAGCAAACATAGCAACAGAATCTGACTGTGGTGTATAGTGTGTGCCATGGAATAAATCAACCAAGAAAGAACGATAGTATTACAACTTTCCCAATCCTCATACAGTGGTGAATCAAGATCAGGTTTTGATATTTTTCCATTCACAAAACCCATCTTCTTCTTAGTAGTAAGTGCTAAAACCATTGCCCTAGACCATGACTGATAATTTTTCATTCTTAGCAATGGCTGTGTAACCAGAATATTGCCTGGATTCTCATTAGAACTAAGAAAATAGGGATTAGGAAGATTAGTTTCAACGGTAGAAGTTGAACCTGGTTGTTGAGTGGACTGAGTATGAACAGGATCTGAATTTTCTTCATGAGACGCCATTGATGGAAGCTCAATTGCAGAAGTTGAAAATCAGAATGCAAGGAAGAATAATCCTTCTTCAGTTCGAAACACAAATCGTATCATAAAATAGCAAAGAAAACTTTTAAGTCAATGAAATACAAGACGAATTCTCTGGATCAAACAATTAGATCACATCTCAAGGAAATTTCTCAGAATCCAAAGGAAAAAAACAAATTTTCTCGAGAAAATATCTAACTGAAGAAGATTTTGGAAACAAAGATGAATGAAATAGCTCGCTTCGATACCATGTAAAAACTTCAAGAACTTGATCACTCCCTCTAAATAGAACTCAGGGAATTTTATTTGTATACAAGTACTTAAGCAAGTAACTAACTTCCACAATTGGAGGGAAAAACAGTTACCACTGTACACGTGTCAACTATATACAACAACCCCTAATACACTAACTACCTAATCCACGTGGCATATACTCTACAAAATCATGTATAAACAACTCATGGTAAGGAATTTCTTCAATCACTTCTAGTATCTCTGCACTAGCTAGGACTTGTTCGTGCTTTGCATCTGCTACTGCAGAATCTGTGCTTGCTCTGCTATCTGTGCGGAATCATGATTGAATGGGGAATTTAAAATTTAAAAAAAGAAAACAAAAACAAAAAAAAACAATAAGTGAGGGATGCAAAGTCAGTTTTGCCTTAACAAACAAGATTAGAAAGTGGACAAGGTTTTTAGCCATTAATTAATTTTTCAAACTCGGCAAAAAAAATCAAGACTATCACAACAAGAAATAACTATACATGTTGAAACGGTTCAAATTGAACTTTCTAAATTAGAGAAGCTACCTTAAAAGTCAACATAGATCCCATAAGCCGAGTTTAGCAACGCAAATTTGTTACTTATGTATGGGGCATTAAAGTGGTGGCCTGGTGGAACCAATGGATGGTCAGCCACGGGGGGTGTCATACATGTCAAATGCGCATCATGTGTTGGGGAAGGACTTGACTATGGTTGCACTAGAAGTCTAGAACATTAAAACTAATCTTCTCTTTTTATGTAGGAAATGCATCTAAGGACACTGAAAGTACAAAAATGATGGTAATTCATAAGGGAAAATCTTAAGTACTCCCAGAGCATGAATAAATGGTGCTTCCTCCTCTCACATTCATAGTAAACCTTACCATAAATTTAATGAGTGAGTCCTACCAATATATACAAGTTAGTGTAATGACTTGAACTTTGTGGCTTTGTTCTACTTTCTCCTCCTCTGTCTGGACTACCCACCCCCCATCCTACTCTAAAACCATACCATTTTATCTTATAAATCTTAAATTTCACAAACAGTTCAAAATCATGGCCTCACTAGATGTTTCTGCTTTATTATATTTATATTAGATATTTTTGCATATATACCATCTATTAACAAACAAATGATATAATTGCCCATATTTGTGTACATAATGTCACCGATGTCTTTCATTCTAAGTGATACCTGGATAACAAAAGTACAAGAATACTGTACACAACTCTGAAAATATCTTCATGATCTAATAGGTCATTTTTAAAATTTTTTTATTTTATAATAAGTCATTTCCTAATAATCCTTGCCTGAACTGAATTGAAATCTGACTCTTAGTTTTTTTAAACACCATTATATTGAGAAGCACATAAAACACACAAATAACTTAAACCAGAAAATTATGTCACTCAATTTAGGTACAAAATCAAAGGTAATTATCATACAAAAGGGACCCTTAATTAAGATCATGTCTAGCCTATTGAACTACAAGAGATAGGAGAGAAGAGCATATCACATAACTAGTGCAAAAGAACAAGATTTATTTCAACTTCAAATAGCAGCAGATACAACTACATGTTAAGTGTTAACTTGTCTTAATGCATGATTACAAATACTAAAGAAAGACTTTTACATTGATAGTAGAGAGTGAAAAGATCATGTAAATGCCAATAAAATGAAAATTTTGCACGCTAAAAAAAATTGTGAGTTCTTAGAAACTGCAACATTTGAAGGAAAAAAAAAAAAAATCAGACCTTCACTTTTCTATTTTTACTTTTTTTTTTCTTTTTTTTACCTGGGGCGTTACAGGCTGGGCCACTAAAGATGAGCCCAAATCAAACCCATCAACATTTGATGGGTCAAATGCCAAACCTAAGTCTGGTCCATTTTCTGTATCCATTGGAAGTCCCAAACCTGATTGCAAAGAAAGGTGCCTAGTAATGCCATTGCGGAGGGAGGTTTCTCTTGTGTATACTTAGCTCGGGACCTTGTGAATGTGTCAAAGCAGTATGCTCGGGACCTTGTGTATATTTAATGATGAGGAATTAGAGGAATTGGTGATGAAGGAGATCTCAGTGTTGAAGTCACTTAAGGGACATCCTAATGTTGTCACACTCTATGCCCATTCCATCTTGGATATGGGACGAACTAAAGAAGCATTCCTTGTGATGGAATTCTGTGAGAAATCTCTGGTTAGTGTGCTGGAAAGCAGAGGATTCGGATTTTTTGATGAGAAATTTTGGATTATGTACTTGTAAGTCATGCTTGTACTGCAAGAAGAAAAGACATCCGTTGCCTTTAATTTATTTGAAGAGACTTATTAGTTTCCTTTTGTTTTTGCTTGCTAAGAAATATTTATGATTTATTGTTGTTTCTTCCTCTCATTTTCAGAGACTTGAAAGCTGAGAATCTTTTGCTGGGATCTGATGGAGTATGGAAGTTGTGCGATTTTGGCAGCACCTCTACCAATCATAAGCGTTTTGAGAAGCCTGAAGAAATGGGCATTGAAGAAGATAATATCAGGAAGCACACGACACCTGCTTATAGAGCACCCGAGGTTGAACATTGAACTTCACAGTTCACTCTTACGATGTTAAATTTCTGATTTTAATGCTAAAGTTATTTGATTTTTGTTTTCCTCCTTTACCTAGATGTGGGATCTCTTTCGGAGAGAACTTATAAATGAGAAGGTAGACATATGGGTCAGTCAAGCTGAACCTTGTAATTCAGAGTGAAATGCAGAAACAGTCAAATAATCTAATCAAATGTGCAATTAGGAACTGACGTTACTCTGTCAATCTGCAGGCGCTGGGTTGCCTCCTCTATCGGATTTGCTACTTCAAAAGTGCATTTGATGGAGAATCAAAGCTTCAAATTTTAAATGGGAATTATCGCATTCCAGAGTTACCCAAATATGGCTCCTCTGTTACAGACCTGATCAAAGAGATGCTTCAATCTTCACCAGATGACAGACCAGACATCACGCAGGCAAGCGCTTTGCTTGATTGGCCATTCATCTCCATGAATTTAGGTTAGTTTTAGATCATCTTGTCCTAGCAATCTTAGGTGAAGATTAAACATTCTACTAACTGAGGCTGGGATTTTTTACAATGTTGGCAGGTGTTGTTTCGTGTTAATGAGCAGTTACCTGCTAATCTTCAGAAGTCTTTACCTGATAGGCCACCTGAAATGAAAACCGCGGACATACGTGAAGGTGAGGACATCAAAGGTGTACTTGTTACGAAACTCATTCTTCTTTCTGTATGAATTATTAAATTTGACCTTCTAGCTTTTAGGGTTAAACCTGATTGAAATGAAGAAAACTTAACATTTCATAAATTCTTGACATGGATTTTGTTGGAGCAGATTTAATTTTGGATAACTGTAAATTGATATTAAGAAAGGCCACAAATATTTGAGATTTGCTTTCAATTGAAGTGTGGCTGATGTAACAGGTATTCCAAAGCCTGCATATAAGGCACATCCAGTATCACGCAGAAGTCCGCCACCCCACCTTCATCTGGAGAACACATCACAACCGTCTTCTAGGGCAGGGGGAGGTGGGGGGCAGCTTGGTGCTTTCTGGTCCAGTCTGCATGCAAAAGATTCAGTTGTTCCTGAGGACATGACAAGGCCCAAATTTGATGAAGAACCTACTACCCATGGTACATCAAAAAATGATCGATTTAAGCCTGAGGATGGTAAATCACAAAAGGCTGAGGATGGCTCTTCCAAGGATTTTGAGATGACATTTTCCCCAGAAGGATACAGACCGTGGCGCACATAGGCCAAAACCATCAAAAGTTGAGACTACAGCTACTTTTCCAGATGACACTTTTAACACTTTTGTTGCTGAATTTGATACTGAGAAGTTTAGCTCCACAGTTAGTAATAGTAATTCAGAAAAGGAGGAAGCATTAGAGGCTGAAGTAGCGAGGCTGAAGGGGCAGCTGAAGCAAACAAACTTGGAGAAGGCTGAAATAACTTCAAAATTTGAAAAGCTATCTGCCATTTGTCGATCTCAAAGACAGGAGATTCAAGAGCTCAAGCAAGCACTTGCTGCTAGAAATCCATCACCAAATAAAAATGTTTCAAAAATTCAAACCTCTCCTGCAACTCCTTTGGTATAATTTTCTTTGCTTTAAACTATCAGAATTTGATTATTTTGTCTCCATCATCTCTGTTATTGACAGAATTTATTCTTTTTTCAGAAAAAGGACAAGATTGAAGGAACACTTTGGGAACCACAGGAAGAAAAATCTGACAGGAATAGTGTGAGCCCAGAACCAAAGCAATGGCAAGCATTTGCTGAGGAGCCTAAACCACGGAAACCTCTTTCAAAAGAGAACCCTTCCAAATCTGTTAGGACAAGAAATGGTCACCAAACTAAGCAGGCTGCACAAGCAAACACTGGTTTTGATTCATGGGGTTTTGGAGCAGAGAGTTTCTCAGCTGCCCCCAGTAATAGCCCTCAGATATCAAAACCCATCAGTGACGGAAATAATGCTCAGCGTTTTGGGGACGCAAAGATTACAGAGACCAAGCCAGCTTCTCAACCTGCTGGATGGGCAGGTTTTTAACTCAAGGCCATCTGGGAAGTTATAATGGAGGTATTCTGTGGGAACCCCACTATCTTTCTTGGCACCCTTGGTGAGAAAAATGAGAATAGTGAAAATTTAGTAACTTATTGGCTTTTGGGCTTGATTTGTGTTCTCTGGGTGCTTGTGTTTTATAGGTGCTTTAATGCGGAAACATTTGTGATATTATTCTTGACTAAGTACCAGACTACAGGTGTATACTTAAATGCATGCCTCAATTGTTGTTTAAAGTTCTGAGTTCTGACGATCTTGCATGCTTGCTTGATTTATATCTGCACAACTACTTTAATGGCACTGCATACTGGTGATAAATTTTTATAGTTTTATATTAAAAAAAAAAAAAAAAAAATTAACGCCTTGTATCCTAGGGGCCTGGGGGATTGGATCTCATGGTCGTGGGCCTTTCGTAACTGTGGGGTGCAAGGATAATGAACCTGTTCAAACCTCTTAATTCATTAGATTATATAGCTTGTAATCCAACGTAAACTTGGTAGTAATTTGATTGTTGTGTTAACTAGAAATGACCATATGTGAGCAAAGATTATAGTAGAGGGAGTGGGGATATGGTGTTTGTCCAACAACAGGCCATGGAGACTCCAAGAATTTGATTAGTTGTAAATTTGCTCGAATTGTTCTGTGTCCTTGTTGAATATGGAGTTAGAGAGGTCAAACCTTGATGCGATGATAATTGTCTTCTGCACAAGCAATGTGTCAGTAAATTATTGTATGGGAATCTGCCTCTTCAAAAATTGGCTGTAAAATTGTCTACAAACCATGTAGAAGCAGGAAATTCGTGTGCACGTCTGGTTCAACCTAATTGATTATATAGCTGATTGGTCGGGTAACTTGGTGCAGGCACACAAGTTATCAACTTCTGGTTGTTGTTCATTAGTTGCTCACTTTCTAGTCCTATCTAGGTTTTCTCTGTGTCTTAACTAGTAATTTAATTTGGACCTTTTTTGCTGCACCTTAGTGATAAGTAAATGTAGGCTCGTTTTGGTTATAAGCAAACCCTTAATAGAAACAACAGGAAAGGGAAAACCCCTTCTACAAACAGATGCAAAAAGAGTCAAAACTACAATCTACAAAATCAAAGCTTTGTTCATATCATCCTGGTTTCGCATTGTAAAATCTATTGCCTCTAAGAATTTTATCTGTATTCAAAAACCACTGGGAAAATGTACTGTCGATCGATACACTCCAAACATCAGTAACATACTGACATCTCCAGAAAACGTGGGTGACTGTTTCAATCTCATGACTGCACAATTTACACAGGATCAGGCGATAATCCTCAAGAACATAAATTCATAAGATTAAGAATAATCAATTGTGATTCATGTGACAAAAAGATCTTTACATACATAAACACACTCCAAAGTTTTGATCTTTTTTTCAAGGAATGGAGGGATCTTCATCATTCAGATATAAAAAATATTTCTATTACTGATTTTTAAGTGTTCTTGAAAGGCTTGATGAATATTTACAATTTTACATGATATTAAGGATATTTAGTATATATGTAGAATTCTTTTTATTAATATCTGTTGCTAACTTTTCTAAATTACTCAGCCAACGTCTACATTAATCCTTGACAGTACCAGGAAACTTAGCCGATGGTCACCAAATACAACCCAAGCTGAAGTTCCAGAGTACCCTAATGCATGGGAAACTTTTTTTTTGGGAAAAAAAAAAACAATAAGTGAGGGATTTGAAGTCAAGTTTTGTCTGTAAAGAAGTTTAGAAAGTGGACAAGGTTTTTAACGATGGATTTATTTTCAAATAATGATAGAACGGAGGAAAAGAGTTCATGCAACAGACCCAATCTAATCTGTAGAGGATTCATGGTACACCTTATATTTTGGGACTAAAAACTTTGTTGTTGTTTTTATTTATAAACTCATCTGCATCAAGAATAACTTTGCATGTTGAAACGGTCCCAGGCTTTGGCTGAGAAGGCTTCACCCCCTGCATTGGTGGCCTCAGTGATATTGGAATTCTTTAGTCAATTGTTTTTTCTCATGCGGGAAGGGTAGGAAATAGGCCAGTTCATTTGTTAGCTAAACATACTTTTAGCATTGTTGATTTCTCAACCTAAATTGAAGAGACTCCTTACTTTCTTGAGCAAGTTCTTATCCAAGATGTAATCTCTGTTTCATGGAAAAAATTGGCTTTTGCCCTTTTTAAAAAAACAATCCAGCATTTTGCCCTCTTTCTCAAACTAATTAGGGAAATGCCCCTCTTTTGTAACTCGATTTATGATAAATCGAGTTATAAAAAAAAAAAAAATTCTGGAGCCCTATAGCGGCGTTTTTAAGTACCTATAGCGACATTTTTAGGACCTATAGTGGCGTTTTGTAACTCGACCTCCACGAAATCGAGTTATAGGCAATTTTTTTTTTTTTTTTTTTACCTATAACTCGATATCATAGAGGTCGAGTTACAAAACGCCACTATAGGTTCTAAAAACGTCACTATAGGCTCCTTAAAAACGCCGCTATAGGGCCTAACTCGATTTATCATAAATCGAGTTTCAAAAGAGGGGCATTTCCCTAATTAGTTTGAGAAAGAGAGCAAAATGCTGGATTGTTTTTTTAAAAAAGGGCAAAAACCCATTTTGTCCCTGTTTCATAGTTAATAAAGTTTATGTTTTCTGGAAAAAATAAATAAAAAGTCAATGAACCATGTGCATTTGCCATGATCCTATTGAAATCAAATGAAAAGCTTAAATCTTTCTACAATTTTCGTGCATCAAATAAGAAAATGCCTATACGCCATATACTATGCAATTCGGACACACAAATTCATCAAAAATTTTAAAATCTGATTTGATACTGAAAGCTCGAAAATGTGTTGAAAACACAAGAGCTGTTTAGACCCCCAATTTAAAAAAATTATGGCTTGATAGATTTTACACTAACTTAATACTAAGTGCGGAATAGTGTAAAAGTGAGCGGATAAACAAACAAGCTACTCTAATACATAATCTGAGCAACACAGCAGTATAACATAATGTAAAAGAGTAGGGAAGAAGGATGCAAACATAAGACAACACGCCGATGTGTTATCGAAGAGGAAACCGAAGAACTTGGCGAAAAACCTCTCTGCCGCCCTCCAAGGGGTAATCGATCCACTAGACAATCAGTTGGGATACATGGGTTAGCAAGAGACTCTCCAAGCCTAATCTACCTGATGTACCTAAGCCCTCCAAGCTCCTACTCCAACAAGGATTCTTGGAACTGTGTCTTGTCTAGCTATTCGGATCCCGCAACAAGCTCCATGTTGCATCTACCATCCTTGGCCTCTTCCAATGCTTCCCAGCAGCTCCAAAACGTCACTCAACACTTTCAAAGGGTGTGGTAAGTGTTTGGGCTATCAACTTCTCAATGGTATGGAAATGGAGAGGGAAGAGTTGAGGAAATACCACAAGCAAGTGTATAGAGAAATGTGGGGATGACAATCTCTAATTCTCAATATGTTTGGCTAGGGTTTTCTCTCTAAAGCGCTCCTCAACATCTGTGGGTAATGTAGGTATAAATAGGATAGGCATAGAAAGTGTGAATCAGACTGGACAGGCTGGTAGAACAGAATGCCTCGCGGGTGTCTCGCAGGAAGGCCTTACCCGCAAGATACTTGCGAGACACAGCTGTCTCCACCTGGCCTGACTCTTCGCATTCCAGCATGTGCAAGGCACATGTGTCACTTTGTGGGAAGCTAAGTCGCGATATACCCGCGAGAAATCTTTAGTCTTCAAATGCTTGAGTCTTCACACACTCTCTCTATCACACAACTCTTACAATCAAATCCCACAATAAATACAGGGTATACAAAATTGAAATCAATTACAATCAAATTTGGCACGGAATAAAAGCCAACAAAGTACATAGTTGTAAATAACAACTTTACAAATACAATATGAATACTTTAACTACACTTACTTTTTATCCAAAAAAAAAAAAAATCTCCTACTTAAAATAAATAACTATTTTAAGTACATATATTAATGTTAATATCAAGGAAAACATAAACTAAATGACTAAAGATTCTTTCCACTTCAACTGTATGAATTTATTAATTTATATCTATATATAAATCTAAAAACTAAATCGTAACATTTAATATTGTTACGCTTAGGTTGAGCCACATCAGTAGTCATGTCATTACCATTTTTTTCCTAAATTTGTCCTACAATTAAATATATATATATATATATATATATTTTAATATATGAAGTGGTTAGGTTAGTGGTATGTCAAAGTTTTTATAAAAAAATTTTAAAAATAATTCAAAGGAAATGTAAAAGGCATTTTTTTGAAAAAAAGAAATTGTGACTTTTTGAATTGTAGAAATATGATTGTTTTAATTACCTTGCTTACAGATTTCGTTATAAAGTTATAAACATTTAAATTAAAGTAGATAAATATATAAATACAAAATTATACGTAAAGTTACAACAGCACAAGATAAATATGTATAGATAATTTTGTTTTTGTTTTTTTGTTTTTTTTAGAGAAAGTTTCAACTTATGACGTCCGCTCTTGATGATAGTTCTTTATTATCAAACCAAGACACCAATAAGTTTTTGTTGTAGGTGGGGATTGAACCCCAAATCTTTTATTTAATAATTAGAGACTTTATCAATTTTTGATATATATATATATATATATATATTATTTGTGGGGGCATTTTTTGCTCTAAGGAAACTTAGGAGTACTCCTAGGCAATTTGTTTTGCTCTTGTCCCACATTGGAAGGAAATCCTTCCTCTTCTTACCTTATAAGGCATGAACCAATAAGAAAGAGTACCACTAGTTTGGTACGAAACTTAGGAGTACTCCTAGGCAATTTGTTTTGCTCTTGTCCCACATTGGAAGGAAATCCTTCCTCTTCCTACCTTATAAGGCATGAACCAATAAGAAAGAGTAGTACTCTTTCTTATTGGTTCATGCCTTATAAGGTAGGAACTAGTACTCTTTCTTATTGGTTCATGCCTTATAAGGTAGGAAGAGGAAGGGTTTCCTTCCAATGTGGGACAAGAGCAAAACAAATTGCCTAGGAGTACTCCTAAGTTTCCTTAGAGCAAAAAATGCCCCCACATTATTTTTTATTATTCATGAATCATTATTTCATTGTTTACTTATAAATATCTATACCAAAGTTTTCTTCTTCTTTTTTTTCTTTTTTTTTTTTTTCTGAAAAAAAATTTAAATTAAAATAGATTAATATTGTAAGGTTGAATTTAATCAACCATCTTATTGGCTTTATTCCGTGCCAAATTTGCTTGTATTTTAGCAATTAGTAACCCTGTATTTAGGTGAGATTCATGTAAGGGGAGTGTGTGAGAAGATGTGAAGAAAAGCTCAAGTTTGTGCAAAGATGCAGAGTTTCGCGGCTAGGACTCGCGGGTGACTCGCGACTGGGAGCCACCAACTGCAGGCACGTGAGAAGCACCCAGGGAGGTGATGGGTCACGCCAGCTGTCGCACTACAGGACAAAAGTCCTAGGCTGGCCAGGCCATTATCTCACGGCTGGAACTCGCGACTTAGACCAGTCGCGAGGCCAAGCCGCCAAACCACCTTGTTTAGGAAAAACTGACTCTTCGCATTCCTTTCTCACCCCACTATATATAGACCCTTATACCCACTAAATTGAGAGAGCTTCTAGAGAGAATTTTGTGAGAGAAACCCTAGAGAAAAACAAGATTGATTCATCCACAATCTTTACCTTAGAGACTCTTCAAATTCCTCTACTCTCTTCCTCTCCATTGTTAAATCCTTGAGAGGCTTTTGACCAAATCCTTTTCTCACCATACCCACATCCGTGAGAAGGTTTATTTGGTGCTGTTGGGAAGCAGTTAGGAAGGAACCAATTCACATTGGTTGATGCTATGGTCTAGTAGCGGAATCCGGGAAGCTAAAGAAGAAATAGGTTCGGCGCAACCTCGTTGGAGCAAGAAGCTTGGAGGGCTTAGGTACATTGGGTAGATTAGGCTTGGAGAGTCTTCTGCTGTTCATGTATCCCAACTACATTCTTTAGTGGATTATTTACCACTTGGAGGGCGGCGGAGAGGTTTTACGCAGAGGGCTTCAGTTTCCTCTTCGATAACACATCGTGTGTTGTCCGTGTATTTGCATCTTCCTTCCCTTTATCTTTGCCTTATATTTACTACTGTGGATGTGTTTATATTTGGCTTAGATTTGTTATCAATTCTGTGATTTGCTTATGTTCATACTCCGCATATTAATTGTTTGATAATAAGCTTGAATTGATAATTTGTAATTTGGGGTCTAAACGTTCAAGGGTGTTTCATACCCATTTTGAACATTCAAATATGTAAAGGTAAAATTATATGAAAAGTTAAAACTATTCAAGATCAACGTTTAACCAATAGTAGATATGTGTTTTTTGAAGATTAAAAGTATTCTCGATTGCTTTAACTGGAACAATATAACTATGCAAATATTGTTGCAGGTGGTTTCATCATTTGCAAAGTATCAAGTTTGGTGGCGTTACAAAACAGATATTTCATTTTACAAAAAACTTTACATGAACTCCTCTTTTGTGACAACATTTTTTTAATTTTTTTTTCTTCTTGCTGTAACAACTTAAGAATATTAAGATTTAAGTTAAAACATATGGTAGCTGTAGAACACGTCAATGATATGAAAAATAGAAAAATTTAAATATTTAAAAAGCATTTTTAGTAGATTGTAACATAAAAATTTTTTTTCTCAATATTTTATGTAACTTTTCCCTTAAGATCAATATTGTTGGCATATCCTTTAAAGATGATACATAATATTTTTGAGAAGAAGGAAGAAGAAGAAGTTGAGATGATGCTAACACATAATATAAAATTATTAAGTTTGTGTGATTTAAATTTGTGGCAAAAAAAAAAAAAAATGTATCTATGATAAAAGTTTTTATCTAAATGATATATAGTTGTTCATATTTTTTTAGTCTTGATTCAAAAAGTTCATTCTCAATAGCCTTTGAAGTCTACAAATTGCTCAATCTATAGGCCTAGACACATTCAAAGAGTGCTATCTAAATTATAAATTATATGACCCATTATCACACAAATATTTGATTCCCCCACTGTATGGTAAAGGAAGACAGGGTTTGTGTCTAGCCATTTTCTTGATTTGGGCTGCATAATTTAATAGTATGGAGGATGTGACTAGATATAAATGTTGAATAAAATAAATGAGAAGAAAAAAGAGTAAAAATAAAATATATAACAATAAACATCAAATTATCCAAGTCATTCTATGTAATATAATATTATTATATACTATATGTATAATGCAATAGGATAATATTTAATCAAAGAGAATATAAAAGATAACAACTTAAAACACAAAACTAAATTGTATCAACCCAAAGTAGACTTTTAATTAACACAAAAATTCATCAACCTAAAGAATGATGCAATAAAAAAATCAAACAAAAAATGAAAAATAAATTGAGAGAGAGAAAGAGAGAGAGAAGTAACATTTTTTGTGCGAGAAAACTATACATAGAATGAAAAAGAAAATGTCAAATTTATAGTAAGATGTTGAGAATAAAAAGAGTCAAAATAAAAGAAGATAAAAAGGTAGAGAAAGAATGATATTAAAGTAGAAAGTAGTGGGGAGATGAAGAGGTAAAAGGGAGGGAGAGTTTTGGAAAATTAATAATAAAAATAACGGTTAAAAGATATTAAAAATTGGAAACAAAGAATAATGACTTGACTCAATGTGAGCATAGCAATATTAAATGCTACACTTCAAATATTAGTAATACTAGTTGCTACCTCGCGCATTGCGTGTGATAATGCTTTTAGGGTAGTCTCATTAAGTTTTTTTTTTTTTTTTTTTTTTTTTTTGAAAATTGGTCTAATTTAATTAAGAATAACATATTTTATAATCACATTTTCATTTGATATAGGAAAAATCACAAATGTAATATACAATTTTTGTTGTATCAAAATGAAAACAATACAAATTTTACCAAAAATTCGAAAGGTAAGTTAGTGAAAATATTCATTTTTTATTATTATAAAACTTACTTATAACATTTTGTATATCATTAAAAAAGTATATAAAATTTAGAAATTATTCTTTTAGGTTTAAAAAGAAAATTCTCAAACCCAATTTCTTCTACCCTACACACCAAAAACACCAAAAAATATATCTAAAAAATTAATAAAACTCAACAAAACTACAATTTAAAATAAAAGATAAAGCGAAAAATAAAACTCACATCATAATCAAACTCCTTCCCAATATGTAAAACATATCAAATGTGATGTAATCAAGCCAAATATCAAATGCACAATCAACTTAAAAATTTTTAATAAGGTTTTTAAGTTACACAATAGAAATAGGTGGTTGATTATGTAATGATTTTAAAATTTCTTTTGTTAATAATATTAAAATAAATAAATAAATATGTAAAAATAAATCAATAAACCAAGACTACGATTCCAACGGAGGAAAAAGTAGAAAAAAATTTTGACAAAAAGAAGAAGTGTTGTGTAAATATTGTCATAATCTAATCCAATATGTGAATAATAAATAGATAAATAAATAATTTTAAATACAAAATTGAATTTTTTTTCTTAAAAATCTTTAAAAATACACCAATGAGATAAGGAAGATGAAGTGTAATATCAGATATTCGTAATCACTTAAAACAATTACTCTAGTATCTAGGAACATCATATAACAAAGAAATAATAATTTGCTGCTAATTTGTTAAACAAAATATTTACAAACACTGAAAGGAAACTACACAAAGGCCATCTTCTTCAACTGCACAAACTTTTTTTCATTATATTGTCCAGACTATCTTGTTCTTTTCCAAATAAACTAAAACTTGACAACAACACAAAATAGGACATATTATAATATGATTTTTCTCCAAATCAAGTCAGCCAAAAAAAAAAAAAAAGTAGTAACGTGGCCGATGATGTGGCTCAATAGGAGCGTACAACAATAATTGTTCCCTATGTGCGAATTATTAGTTGTAGCTAGGTAGTATGTATCTTGGATTATCTCAAGATGATTTACATGTCGTGCGCATCACATATGACATATCAAACCCAACATGAAAATTTTGGAAGCACCAAGCGTTACAAAAGTTACAATATACGAAATAGAAAAAAGGGTAAAAAGCATGATGGCCAAGAAAGAAGAAACTATAAAGAAAGAAGGAAGACAATTGAGTTTTACTTTGATTTATTATTTGGACATATCACAGAAAAGAGTGCCCTAAAATATGAAAAAACATATGCTGACAAATAAATTTTTTGTTTCTTATATTTCTGATTTCTTATTGCTATAAAGAATTTAAAAAAAAAAAAAAAAAAAAATCAACAACAACAACAACTGTTCAACTTATGGTAACAAATAAAATACAAAAAAAAGAAAAGAAAAAAAAAGACATAAATTACTACTAATGTCAAACATGGTCCCAATTTGAATACTACCAACAAAATATAATAGATGTATTATACAAATTAGAGATTTTGCTTTTTATTTTTGGAAACCATTGCCAGTGGGAATGAAGAACCTACTCAGTGTATAGCTCTCATCAAGCTTGAAATCTCCGTAATGAAAGAATATGTTAATATAAAAAGAAATCTCATCACCCTTGACGTCGGCATCCTACCTATGGCAAGGCTCTCTTCAACACTTGGGGCATCCTTCTCCAAGTTGTAATTGTCACCTTTGAAGCCACCAAACATTGCTGCTCTCTCGCACTTGAAGGCATCATTTGCAATGGCACCACACCAGATTGGTGTTGTTTGTTTACATATAGCAAAGAAAACATTTTGGTATAATATTAAATTACTAAGGAAATGATTGAAGAAGAAGAAATGATCACACGTTTATAAAAGCTGAAAGTTGATTGTCGAAGTGTAAACTATGTAAATGGCTTAGAGATTGAAAAATCTGTATCTCATCCCATTACTTACAACAGTTATATGAAAAGTTCACGGACAGCCTTTTCATTTGATACCTGATATCAAAATAAATTTTAGAACTTAATTACATGAGCTGTAAAAAGATAAGATTCATGTATTAAAACATTAGACCAAAGGACAGAAATGTATGGCGATAAAGTTATAAACTGTCTAAGCATTTTATGCTCATTGAATTGAGTAGTAATGGGACACAAAAGAGAAAATCTGTCAAAAGACCATTTTTACATCAATACAGAATTAACAGCTCCTTGAAAATGAAAAAATAGTGATAGATGAATAGTGATCATAATTATTTTTTCTTTAAGAAGATATGACATGTGTCATAGTAGAAGTGATTATACTTTCGTTTCTTAAAAAAAAAAAAAAAAATTAGTTAACTTATGGTGGCAGTGCAAAAGACCATCTTGTATCCCATGCTATTTACATTAAAACTAACATTTAATGTTGAAAGGAGCTTTGAATATAGACAATAGAGTTTATGGTAAAGTGTAGTGCATCATGTTGGCCACAAAGAATTAATTTTGCAATAGAAAATTAATAGAGTTGGTAGACCAAAAAAAAAAAAAAAAAATAGTGATGTGGCCGATGATGTGGCTCAACAGGAGCGTAATAACAATAATTGCTATATTTCAGCTTTTAGATATATATAAATATAGATTATAGATAATATTTTTTTCAAAATATTTTTTTTAAAGACTTTATGCAACGATTACGGGGGCTTCAAATGCAAGCGATTGTTTTTTTTTTTTTTTAAATAATAATTAATTTATTGTGTAAAGTCAATAATCTTTTTTTTTTTTCAAAAAAAAGGAATAAAAAATAAATTATAAATTAAAGTAGATGAATATGTAAAGACAAAATTATATGTAACGTTAAAACTGCTCAAGATGAATACATAAAGTCAATAATCTATTTATATATTTTTTTTGAAAAAAAATAAGAATAAAAAATAAATAAGTAAAATAATAATTATATGATCAATGGCATGGCGATGAGGTGGCGCAATAGGGGCTTAGGAGTAATAAATGCTACGCTTCAGCTTTTAGATATATATATATATATATATATATAGAGAGAGAGAGAGAGAGAGAGAGAGAGAGAGAGAGAGAGAATATAGATATAGAATTTTTTTTTTTTTTTTTTTGAGAATTAAGACTATTATGTTATTAAAAATCAGCCGGGATCAGCAAAGAGTACATCATGGAGGTGAGATGAAATATCCTCCACCCACACCGACAAACCTTTAACATGTCTCGCATGTTTAGCTAGGTTGTATGCTACTCTATTACCAATTCTACGGATATGTGTAAAAGCAATACATTTACTGGTAACAAGAGTGGATTTGGCAGATTCTAGGAGATGACCATAAGTTGTTAGTGAGGGTTCGGTGCTTCGGAGGGTGTTGATTACTGCTTCCAAATCTCCTTCAAGCATAAACTCATGAAGGCCAAGTTCCTGTGCGAAGGTTATTGCTCTTGCGGCAACCATGGCTTCCACTATGACTGGTGCAAAAGGTAAGGGAGCTTGTTTTGACAGTAAAGCAATTGCATTCCCATGACAGTCGTGGACCACAACACCTAAACCAGCCTTGCCCAACTCCGGAAAAACGGCGCCTTCGAAATTCAGTTTGACACAGTTTGCCGGAGGAGGACGCCACTGTACACGGTTCTGGGGTCTCGTTGTTGCTGCATTGTTGATGATGGTTTGCTGACTTTGCTGGAACGTTGCAAGGGCTTGCGTTGCTTGTTGAAGGACCTGGGTTTTGGGATAGGCAGTTGTGCTCACTCGGAGTTGATTTTGCCGGTGCCAGATTGTCCACATCACCATAGCCATGAGGTCCATGTTTTTTCTTCTTTCGTGAATCAGCTTGATCAGGTCCATGATGCTTGGTGCACCAAATTGGCATCGGTCTTCAAATCCTGGAGTACTGTCCCATATTTCGTCCAACGTGGAGCAATTCCATAGTGCATGGGCAGCTATTTCGGCCTCCACTCCACAATGTTCACACCTGTCCTCATTCAGAATTTTTCTTCTCATCAGATTATGCTTAGCTGAAATGGCTTCTTTGCAAACCCGCCACATGAAGTTCCGCACTTTATTAGGAACATTGAGCCCCCAAATCAGATTCCACACCTCATTTTGTTGCTGCGGATTACCTGCAGAAACAAACATAGAGTTTAGTTTATTTAGGAACTTAGAGCCTGAGTTTACCGTATAGTTGCTTGAGGGGGTGAAGGGCCAAATTATTTTGTCCTCCACTGGAGTACGGCGAGTACGGCTCAATGGGATACTAAGGACCATTGCAGCTTCTTCAGGTGAAAATAGGCCTTGTACTAAATCTGCCTTCCATTTTCTTGTACTTGGATTGATGAGGTCAGAGACTCTAACATCTTCAAAACCTGCAATAATATCTGTAAGAATCCGTGGATGCTCCTGTGATGGTAACCATGCATCATTCCAAATACTAATATCCTCCCCACACCCAACCCTCCATCTTGCACCCTTTAATAGGACGTCTCTTCTCTTCAGAATGCTATGCCAAGCGTGTGAACCAGAGCTAGAATCTTAGGCTTCCCATATACTACAGTTTGGAAAGAACTTCATTTTAAAGACTCTATAAAATAAGGAATCCTTATTCTGAAGTAATCTCCATGCTTGTTTAGCCAAGAAAGCATCATTGAAATTGGCTAGATCCTTGAAACCCATTCCGCCTTCTTTTTTTGGAAGGCAAAGTGTGTCCCATTTCACCCAGTGGACTTTCCTTCGTTCTCCTTTTTGTCTCCACCAAAACCTTCTTATTAGACTCTCAATTTCTAAACAAAGCCCTATTGGGAGTTTGAAGCAGCTCATGGTGTAGGTTGGAATAGCCTGAACAACTGCTTTAATTAATATCTCTCTCCCAGCTTGTGAAAGGAGTTTTTCCTTCCACCCTTGCAATTTTTTCCATACCCGTTCCTTTATCTAATTAAAGCTTGCTTTTTTGTTTCTACCCACCAGCGAAGGTAACCCTAAGTATTCTTCATACTGAATAATTTCTGGAACTCCCAAAGCCAACTTGATTTGGTTTCTAGATTCAACCTTTGTGGATCTACTGAAAAAGATTGTCATCTTACTACGATTAATCTGTTGACTTAAGCACTTTCCATATACATCCAGTATGTCCAGAACTCTTTGGCACTCCTCAATGGTGGACCTGCAAAACAGCAAGCTATCATCTGCAAACAAAAGGTGTGTTAGACGTGGGCTATTTCTACAAAGAGAGTATCCCTTTATATGTCCTTGGTGAGCTGCTTTGTTGAGAAGCCCATTGAGACCTTCAGTGCAAAGTAAGAAAAGAAAAGGAGAGAGGGGATCGCCTTGTCTGATGCCTCTTGTTGGTTTGATCATGCCTTTGGGTTCCCCATTCTCCAATATTGAATAGGTCACCGTCTTGACACATAGCATCATGAGACTGATCCAGTGATTTGTGAACCCCATTTTTTCCATGACTGAATGTAAATAAGCCCACTCTACTCTGTCGTACGCTTTGCTCATGTCCAGCTTGATGGCCATGTATCCATCCTTCCTTGTGTGTCTCTGCATACTGTGTAAAGACTCAAAAGCTACCAGAATATTGTCAGAAATAAGGCGACTTTTAGTGAAAGCACTCTGATTCTCAGTGATAATATTAGGCAAAATTTTCTTAAGTCTATTTGCTAGAACTTTAGAGAAAATTTTATACAAAACAT
Organism: Quercus aquifolioides; assembly: GCA_019022515.1. Classification (NCBI taxonomy): domain Eukaryota; kingdom Viridiplantae; phylum Streptophyta; class Magnoliopsida; order Fagales; family Fagaceae; genus Quercus; species Quercus aquifolioides. Next base: position 276,014 of record JAFHAW010000032.1, on the reverse strand, counting down.
TGCACAAACTTATAGGTCTAAATTCATATGCACATTCAGGATTTTTCTTTTTAGGGATAAGTGTAACAAAAGTGTGATTGAGGTGTTCAGGAAGTGTGGCAGAATTAAGATAATGCAACACAGTATTAGATATATCATCACCAATTAAATTCCAATAGTGTTGATAAAAGAGAGGAGGCATACCATCTGGCCCGGGGGCCTTTAGAGGGGCCATTTGGTTAATGGCTTGCTTTACCTCCAGATGAGTGAACTCAGAAGACAGTTTGGAGTTCATCTCCTTAGTAATCACTGTCTGAATTGAATCAGTAGCTGATGCACAAAATTGCTTGTTTTCTAAACTGAGAAGGGTCTGATAATAATGCACTAGACATTCAGCTATCCCCTCATTATCCTCAACCACACGGCCATTAGAATCCTTCAGCTTCCGGATTAGATTTTTCCTCTTTCTTTGTGAAGCTTGGTTGTGAAAGAACTTTGAATTTCTGTCTCCAAATTTTGCCCAGATGACTTTGGATCTCTGAAACCAGAGTCTATTTTCCTTGTCCACCAACTCGGCTATATCCTTCTTCAATTCTCTAACTTGTTGATTATTTCCAGATGTCACATTATTTAATAAGATATTATATTGTTAGATCTAAAAAATAAAATCCCAATTATCATACAAAATGTCATAAGAAGTAAAATTTTTCCAAATAATAATAACAACTAATTAGGAAGATATATATTTAAGGTATTCAAAAGTTCACATTGGATACATGCGAAATACGGATATTGCTAATTGTTGAAGTGTTCATGCTTTTTAGACGCTAGTCAACAAATTAAAGATTACTCAGGTTTGGGTTTCAATTAACTCAATTGGTAAAATTTTTGATAGTTGTATAAGAAATTTAAGGTTCAATTTCCACTAACACCAAAAACTAATTGGTATATTGGTCTAATAATAAATAGCTATTATCATCCAAATATATTATTAGTCTTTAGTTAGACATTTTCCAAACAATATATTATTAGTTTATTAAAATATCTTTGACTATGACAAATGACAGTGGTTCTTAGAAATTTCAATCACACTTAACCAAAAAAAAAAGAAATTTCAATCACAAGACTTGAACAACTCCTTAGAAAAGCGAGTTTAAACCTATAAGACGTTTTCTTCTATATAAGGTTGCCCTTGGTTCTTTCTAACTCATTAACCCATAAGCCATAACCATTGCAATGGCTACTTCAAAACTCCCTCATTTTTGTTGTCTCTTGCTTCTGCTTCTTCCTCTCCTTCCCACTGTTTTGACCTACACCGAAGAAGACTGTAACATAAGGCTGGACTCATTACCTTTAGTTGCAGGGAAAAACAGTAATCCAATCACGTCGAGATTAGAAGAATTTGCCTTCGGATTCCATCCTCTTGAAAGTGAGAAAGAAAATCAATTCTTGCTTGCAGTTTGGTTTTATAAAGCATAAGATCCAACCATAATTTGGTCTGCAAATGGGAATAAACCAGCACCAGAAAACTCTGAACTGCGGCTGTCTAGCAACAATGAGTTTGTTCTCTATGACGATGAAGGCAGAGAGTTATGGAAGCCTCCAAGGAAGGGTTCCAAATCCATTTGTGCGGCTATACGGGACAATGGGAATTTGGTGATTCTAGATGAGAAGTATAATTCTATATGGGAGAGCTTTAAAGAGCCTACTGATACAATCTTGCCTGGTCAAATATTGTACATGGATACCGCACTCAGGTCCCGTCAATCTGATACAAATTATTCGGATGGGTGCTTCCAGCTTTCTTTACAGCTTGATGGCAATTTGGTGCTTTATTCTCCGACAAAATCTCTGTCGTCTGAACCCCTGCAGAAGGCTTATTTTGCCACCGGCACACTGAACTGGGAATCACAGTTGAACTTTACTGAGGACGGATACATGTACATCAAAGACGCAAACGAATCAAACAGAGTGCACAGCCTAATTACCAATGAATATCCAGGCTCAAAAGAAGATTTCTACTACTTGGCTAGGATTGATCATGACGGAGGTTTCAGACCATACAGACACTTCAAAAAGGACACCACAAATGATGAGTCTGTGAGCTGTTCTTCTTCATCATGGACTGTAGTGAAAAGCATTCCTGATGATATTTGTAATGTACTTTCTGGTGACACTATTGGAGGTGGGTTCCGTAGGCCCAACAGCATTTGTAGTACCTTTGAAGGTTCAAGAGGGACGGCATTTTGCTGATGTCCTGGATTTTCCTCCTTGGACCAATCCTACAATTGGTCAGGGTGTGTACCAAACTTTGCACTGCCTAGCTGCGACAACAATGGATGGGAAGTAAATAAAGAGCTTGGAAATTTGTAAAGCTTGAAAACATGGATTGGCCATCCTCGGATTACGACTTTCTTCAAGGACCTGATGTTTGCGAGGAAAGCTGTATTCAACATTGCCCAGATGATTGCTTGTGTGTTGCAGCCGTTTATGACGATAAAGGCAAGACATGTATGAAGAAGCAGTATCCTTTGTCCAATGGAAGAAAAAGCCCAAATATTACTAGCATAGCTCTCATCAAGGTACCTAAAAATATAGGTATAGATAAGAAAGGCCAATCTCTGATAGTTGTCTTGGCAGTACTCCTTGTCAGCTCTGCATTTCTCAATATCCTTTTCTTCTTAGCTAGTTCTGGCCATTATCTACTTGTACCGTAAAAAGCTAAATTTGCCACGGAATATTGATAGCACATTTGCAACAAATGTGAGAAGGTATACATATAAAGAGCTTGAAGAAGCAACCAGGGGCTTCAAGCAAATTTTGGGTAAAGGTGCTTTCGGAACTGTTTATAAAGGGGTCCTTGCGTCAGATTCTAAAAGATTTGTTGCAGTCAAGAAATTAGATAAAATGGTAGAAGAAGGTGAGAAGGAATTCAAAACAGGAGTGTGATTGGTCAGACTCATCACAAGAATTTAGTTCAATTGCGTGGTTATTGTGATGAGGGGCAACACCGACTTCTGGTATATGAATATATGAGTAATGGCTCTCTAGCCACCTTTCTCTTTGGGATATCAAGGCCTCATTGGGACCATAGAGTGCAGATTGCTTTTGGAATATCAAGAGGCTTAATGTACTTACATGAAGAGTGCAGCACTCAGATCATACACTGTGACATAAAGCCTCAAAACATGCTCTTAGATGAGTGTATTACTCCAAGGATTGCTGATTTTGGATTAGCAAAGCTTTTGTTGGCAGAGCAAACTCGAGCAGCTCAGGCAGGAATAAGAGGAACAATTGGGTACTTTGCACCTGAATAGTTTAGGAAAGGATCCATTTCGGTTAAGGTTGATGTTTATAGTTTTGGTGTGATGTTACTTGAGATCATTTGTTGCAAGTCCAGTGTCACATTTGCATTGGGAGAAGAGGAAGCATTGATAGATTGGGCTTATGAATGCTACAAAAATAAAAGATTGGAAAAGTTGATTGAAAATGATGAGGAGGCAAAGAATGACATGAAGAAGATAGAAAGACTTGTGATTGTGGCGATTTGGTGTATTCATGTATATCCTTCACAGAGACCCTCCATGATAAAGGTCACACAAATGCTTGAGGGAGTTATTGAAGTTTCTGTACCCCCACGCCCTTCATTGTACACTTCCTTGTCTTCAAAAAAATAGTTCACCTTGATATTGGACAATAAATTCAAATATAATCTTTATCATTTAGTGTAGTAATTAAGTGAACATAGGTATCAAGTTTATAACAAGAAAGCTTTATCCTCATAACTAATCTCAACTTCAAAATTTTGCAAATCTGCTAGTATTTTGTTATGATCATTCAAATGGTTAGATAGACAAATACTTGCACAATAATGGAAACGGAAGAGTTTTTTCCTCAAAAGAATTGGATCTCCATACTCTTGGTCATGTGCCTGTTCTCCAATTTTTTTTTCATATCTCGTTATCTTTTTCTACCTTATATAATACATATTTTTGATCCTTGGCAAAACAAAAACGGATGGTGGCGCAAGCTCATCTATTATTCTTCTCCTAGTCTCTATCTAACCTTTCTTCAGGTTTGTCTTTCAAAGTAATAATCAACTCTTGTTAGATAGACAAATACTTGCACAATAATGGAAACGGAAGGGGGTTTTTTCTTCAAAAGAATTGGATCTCCATACTCTTGGTCATGTGCCTGTTCTCCAATTTTTTTTTTCATAGCTCGTTATCATCTGTCTACCTTGTATAATAAATATTTTTGATCCTTGGCAAAACAAAAACAGATAGTGGTGCAAGCTTATCTATTAACCTTCACCTAATCTCCATCTAACCATTCTTCAGGTTTGTCTTTCAAAGTAATAATCAACTCTTGTTAGATCAAGACATCCATAAACTCGGATGCCACATGCCTATGTTGTTTGTTCCATTAAATTTTTCTACCTCAAGTTTGGAATTAGAGACCATAGTCTTAACTATCAAAGGTTTTGTAGATGGCTCACAATCACATGACATCTATTAGGTTAGTGTTGGCACGTTCATGACAATGTAATGCTTCTTTGAATTGTAAAACTTCAAGTGAAAGACAAAGTACAAGAGTCAGCTCTTGTTATTGTAGTCTTTGGAATTTCAACTGCATCCTGTTCTACTCTTGATCGATCTAGATCTACTTGTTTGTTGACTCTCGATCGATTTAAAATCAAGAATTTTGATTCTCTTAAAGGCTCACTAAGTCGACTATCAAGTGGGAATTCGAGCCCCACATGAAAAAATATATTAGGGCCTATTACAATGAACTCAAATAGAGGAGAGAAAGTGTGAGCCATGCATCTAAAGTCCAAAACCCCAATTCTCTTCGTATCACCGTATACCTAAGATCAAGAAGAAAATCTAAAGACGATTTGTGAAGATTGGTGATCAGTAACTAAAGCCGCAGAGCCACCACAATTAGTTGTTGTGAAGAAATCTTTGAGGCAGTCCTTGGAGTCAGGACGGAGTTCATGTGGAGAATTTCATGATAGAATAGTTCAAGGAACTAGGAGCAGTTTGTGGAGTCACAACTACAAGAGATAGCTTTACAAGTAAGGTTTTATTTTATTGTAAACTTTGATTCTAAATAATAAATTTTTTCTTTGAGTAAGTATTCACTAGGTGTTTTTTTTCCACTTTGGGTTCGTCTCTAAGTTTTTTACATCGTCGATAAATCACTATGTTATTTAATTTTTTTTGCACTTTATATTATATTGTGATTTGTTGTTGTGCCTTGTTAATAGGGAATCCAATGCCTTTCATAATTGGTTAATTTAATAAGTTTAGCATAATTTTGTTAAAATTGAACAACAAGCTCTAAACATACTTCTCAACGTTTTCTTCCCAACAATCAGATCAATGAACAATAAAAAAATAATAAAAAAAAAAAAAAAAAAAAAACTCCAAAGAGAACAGATTCAAATGCTTTGATAAAGAGCTTTCAAGTCTCCGCGGCCGACCGAACCACCACTTGGATCAGGTAGTTATTGGGTGGAGATTGTCGGATCCAGGTAGGTGGTGGACAATTCTAATTCTCAATCATGATCTCTCCCAAGCCTTGCAGACTTGAAAGCTTTATGCACTGGGTATGACTCTCTTTTTTTAATCTATTCTTGAAAATCTATTATATGGTATAATATGAATACTTTGATTACACTCACTCAAATAAATAATTAAGTACCCATCCTAATTTTCAATTCAAAATATAAATTGGTGGATTAAGATTCTCTCCAACTGAAATGTATAAATTTCTTAATCCTAATTAAATATTACAAATTTAAGAGACAAATACTTTTAAGTTATTTTTTTAAATCACATTGGGTACATGTCTAGTACGGATGTTTCTACTAGTTGATGTGTTCATACTTTCTAGACGCTAGTCTTATTAATTAGTTAGACGTTTTCCACAAGAATTTGATGTTTTATTCTCTATCTATGCCATCCGAAATCCGTGGGAAAGCTTATTTTTCTAGCTGGACAGTAAACTTGGCAACACAGTTGAACTTTACTGAGGCCGGATACATGTACGTCCAAAACGCATTATTAACCAACTGGTTCAACGTTTTCAAGAAAAATCCTGGCTCAAATGAAACTTTCTACTTCATGGCTAGGATTGATCACGATGGAATCTTCAGATTATACAAACACCTCAGAAAGGAGGACACCACAAGTGGTGGAAGTAGTCCTGCATCATGGACTGAAGTAAATGGCATTCCTGATAAAATTTGTGATGCATTTGTTAATTATGCTAATGGTGGTGGGTTCTGCGGACCCAACAGCATTTGTACTAAAAAAAGTGGTTCTAGTCATGCATCTTGCTCTTGTCCTGTTGGATTTTCGGCCTTGGACCAATCGGACTATTGGACAGGCTGCAAACCAAATTTCACATTATCTAACTGCCACAATGGACGGGAAGCAAATAAAGATTTTGATTTTGTAAAGCTAACAAAAAGATCACTGGCCGGTCTCAGATAACAACTTTCTTCAAGGATCTGCGGTTGATGAGGCAACGTGTAGACAGCTATGCCTCGATGATTGCTTGTGTGTTGTGGCAGTTTATGATGATAAAGGTAAATCTTGCTGGAAGACGAAGTATCCTGTGTCCAATGGAAGACAAAACCCAGATATTACAAGAATAGCTTTCATTAAAGTACCTAAAGGTGGTTCAGATATGAAAGGCAAGTCAGATAAGAAAGGCGAGCCAATGGTAGTTATCTTGGCAGTACTACTTAGCAGCTCTGCATTCCTCAATATCCTTTTCTTCTTAGCTAGTTTCGTGGCTAGTTTCTACATCTACCATAAAAAGGTGAATATGCCATGGAATATTGACCGCACACTTGCAATAAATGTGAGAAGCTATACATATAAAGAGCTCGAACAAGCAACCATGGGCTTCAAGCAAATATTGGGTAAAGGTGCTTTTGGAACTGTTTATAAAGGTGTCCTTGCATCAGATTCTAAAATATTTGTTGCAGTCAAGAAGTTAGATAAAGTAGTAGAAGAAGGTGAGAAGGAATTCAAAACTGAAGTGAATGTTATCGGTCAGACTCATCACAAGTATTTATTCCGTTTTCTTGGCTATTGTGATGAGGGACAGCACCGGCTTCTGGCTTATGAGTACATGAGTAATGGCTCTCTAGCTAGTTTTCTCTTTGGGATATCTAAGCCTCATTGGAACCGAAGAGTGAAAATTGCTTCAGGAATAGCGAAAGGCCTAATGTATTTACATGAAGAGTGCAGCACCCAGATTATTCATTGTGACATAAAGCCTCAAAACATACTTCTGGATGAGCACCTTGCCCCAAGGATTGCTGATTTTTAGGGGTAAGCAGAAAGTCATCAGCATCGATCCAACCGACCAGCACCGATCGTCCCACACCGCCGCTACAACCGACCGACAAAGCCGATGCCGGCGATCGGAGCGCGAAGGGAGTTCTGATGCCGGAGTGGTGCAGTCGTCGGAGCTAGAAATCTAAAACCGATATATGCTGAACCGAACCGATTAAGGGTAGCTAAGCTATTCGTTCTTCAATTCTTCGTTCTCCCTCTACCCTTTCAGTCAAAAAAAGTTCTTCGTTCTCTCCCCAAGTTTGGTAATTGGTACAGGTTCTGATTTTTTTTTTTTTTAATAAAACGCCGTCATATGGGGGTGTTATTAAAATAAATAAATAAATAAATAAAGCAAAATGATGCGTTTTATGCAAGGTTTTCAGATTCTGCCCCTAGTATAAATTCATTCTTTTTGTCTCAGAATCCTTTAACTCTCTCTTTCTCTCTCCCCTCTCTACTACTGCAACACTGAAGCTACTACTCAGTGCTCACCCCCTGCTAGCCCGCCGCAACACCGTTGGTGAGTTTCATAGTCACAAAAAATTAATCTGTTTCTTCTCTCTCTCTCTCTATACTCTAAGTCCATGAGTACTGACATCTTTTTTTTTTCCAACAATTTGACTTTGAGGGAGATTGAGAGAGCTATCACTCTTCAATCATTCACTGAGAAAGATTTTGAGCTATAATCACTAATGATTCAAAATATTGTTTAGTATTTTCAATTTTTTTTTTCAGTATTTTTGTATTTTTATTTTTATATTTTTTTGACTTGGGGATTTTGAACTAGTTAGTGGAACTACTGTGGTACTGCCATACTACCTATTAGGCATTGGCTTTTGTTTATTTGTTATAGTATATATTCATTGTAAAGCATTTATTTGGTCAAAAAAATTATTTATTTATTTATTTTTACATGGAAATTGATATTAATTTTATTTGCACATTCTGATTTTAGTTGTTTAGGTTCTGCCTCTCTATTGATTTGATATATATTGAGATTGAGTAATGTATATTGTTACTGTTTGATTGAGTAATGAGTAATTATGGTATAAGTATGAGTTGGAATATGCTTTTGTGTGTTGGCTGGATGTAGAAAAAAATTATTTGGCATTTTTACTTTTTTTTTTTAATTTGACTTTTCTTTTGCTTTTGTTTTAAGTGTGACTAGATTTTTGAAGGCTTGCTAAATAATTAAAAAAAAAAAAGTTTGTATTTACTTGAAATCTTGAACAGGTTGATATATTGATATTTGGCTTGAAAGCCCAATTTTTTTATTATTAAAAAAAACAATTTTTTTAAAAAATATTTTAAACTGACCAAACCGACTAAACCGACGGCAAAAAACCGACCGCTATAGGTCGAAAAACTGACTCTAATCGGTATACATCGGTTTTAATTATTACAAAACCGATCCCTATCGGTTCGGTAGCAAATTTAGAAAAAAACCGATTAAACTGAACTGCGCACACCCCTACTGATTTTGGATTAGCAAAGCTTTTGTTGGCGGAGCAAAGTCGAGCAGCTCTTACAGCAATAAGAAGGACAATTGGGTACTTTGCACTTGAATGGTTTACCCAAGCATCCATTTCAGTTAAGGTTGATGTGTACAGTTTTGGTGTGATGTTACTTGAGATCATTTGTTGCAAGTCCAACATTGCCTTTGCAAGGGAAGAAGAGGAGGCATTGATAGTTTGGGCTTACATATGCTACAAAGATAAAAGATTAGATAAGTTGATAGAAAACAATGAGGAGGCAAGCAATGACATGAAGAGGCTAGAGAGGCTTGTGATTGTGGCACTTTGGTGTATTCAAGGAGATCCTTTGATGCAGGACCACCAGAACAAAATTGAAACAACAATAAAATAAAGGGATATGATCTAGGAGTCAGTACCTAAGTCTTGCTTGGAATCAGCACCAAGCGGGGAAACTACTAGGAGTTAGCACCTAGGGTAGACCTAGAGTCAGCACCAGACCAAATTAAGAAAGACCAAATGGCCATTGTTTTCGTTCATCAAAATATCCACTATCTCCACAAGGAGTACAATAGGTTGCTTATAAAGGATTGCTAAACCTTAGTTCTAATTGGCTAGGAAACCCTAATTGCCTTATTACAAAAATAATCTTGCTTCCCAAATTAAAATACTAATAGCCCAATAAACTACTAGGACCTAAAACATAAAAATACAATTGACTTGCAAACATAAATAATATTAAATAATAATTTTCTTGCATCTCCCGCATAATCCTTCACTGAGACCCTCAATGAAAAAGGTCACACAAATGCTTGAAGGAGTAATCGAAGTTTCTATACCCCCAAGACCTCCATTGTATACTTCCTCTTTGTCTTCAAAAAGTAGTTCACTTTTTTATTTTTCATTGTCCTCAGTTTCTGTGCCCCATTTGTGATGGATGAGAATGGGTAACTTTGTACATACAACCGAGTATTTAGTAATCCCTATTCTTTCTTTTTTTCTTTTAGAATGAAACAGTCGTAGTGCCACTCCTATTCTTGTTTGTATTATGCTATCAGAGTCAGGATGATTAGCAGTTGGTTTCCTTCATGTATTTATCTTTTGCACTGTGGTTTGTTCTTGGTAAAAAGGTTCATAGTTCAATCTGATTTTTTTTTTTTTTTTTTAATCATGGGTTTGTTAAATTGTTCTTACTGTGATTTTTGTGGGATTAAATTATACTTGTGTGTAGGTTGATTTGGATTTGTAACTTTGAGAATTGCGACCCAAGGGGGTCTAGATTCATTTATAATTATTCCTTGAGCGAATCACTTTAAACATGTTCAAATTTAAATTTGAAATAGGAAATGAAAAAACCTACATCAATCATGTTTTCCAACTAACTTTGAATTCTAATAGAGGAAAGGAAATGAAACATGCTAGTAGTCGAGCATATTTGATTTCTCAAAAAGAAAAATAGGAGAGAAGAGCACACATAGTTGTTGTCCTAACTCAGCTTTCGCTAAGGTCTATACTTCGAAGTGCTAATTACATGGGGAGTATTGTTATATGGGGCACAGTTCTAGGGGCGTTTGACATCAAGTACATGCCTTGTACCTTTGTCAAGGGCCAGGTCCTCGCGAATCTGGCAGCTGAGTTCACTGAACCTCCATTAAAGGAAGTGGCAGCAACACAGAGCATGGATGAAAAATCGGTTGGCACAATCTCCCTGCAAGAACCTTTATTCTAGAAGGTATATGTTGATGGTGCAACAAATCCAAGGGGCTCTGTAGCAGGGCTAGTTCTGGAAGGTACACAATGACATTTTTATAAGTGGTTAAACAGAACCTTAATTATGCATGGCTCTTTGGACCATATACTTTGAGAAAATTAACACACAGTGACATCTTTATAAGTGGTTAAACAGAACCTTAGCTATGACGGGTCCCTCGGACCTCTTGCTCTGGGGAAATTAACACACCCTGGCATCTTTAGAAGTGGTTAAACAGAACCTTAGCTATGTCGGGTCCCTCAGACCTTCTGCTTCGGGGAAGTTAACACTCCATGACAACTTTTCTAAGTGTTTAAACTCTCTATGACAACTTTCTAAGTGTTTAAACTGAAACTCAATCATGCCTCGGTCCTCGGACCAGATGATGTGGGAAGTTAACACTCCATGACAACTTTCTAAAGTGTTTAAACTAAAACTCAATCATGCCTCGGTCCTCGGACCAGATGATGTAGGAAGTTAACACTCCATGACAACTCTACAGGTGTTTAAATTGAGCCTTAGTCATGCCTCGATCCTAGGACTAGATGATGTGGGGAAGTTAACATTCCATGCTATCTATTTGTTTCTCACTAAAGTGTCAAGATAGACCCAAGATCATAACCAACTCCTCAGATTGGTAGCTCTGAAAGGAGCAATTTACAATACAAATATAGGGCGTGTAAAACGGCACTCCCACGGGTGTAAATCAAAGGATCAAGTAAAATTAACTCTTAAGAATTCAAAACTCCACTTTTCTCCTCAGATGAGAGGAAAAAATCGAGTTTTAAGGGGCTATTGTAGGGTCATGGGCCTAAGTCATACAATTGGGTCTTGAGCTTTGGTCGAAAGCGTGGGGCTTTGGCCGAGATCGTGAGTAATCCGAGTCCGAGGAGAAATATCTTCTCGGATAAACTAAACGCAGATCGGGTATAGGTCTTAATGATCAAAGTGACCTCCCAAGAAGCTCTAGTAATAGGAACGTGCGCCATAAATGTACAAGAAAGATGGGAACCCAAAAATATCTAAAGGAAAGCTGCTACCATCGCATTAAATTCTCTGTAGCTCACTCTCTGGCTGCATTAATGAGGAAGTGACCTCTGAACAGTATTTTCGTAGCCTTACAACCACCCCAGAAGACTTCTAGAGGGGGCTGATGGGACAAGTATCAGCATAAACCATCAACTGTCCATGTGTAGGGTAAAAATGAAGGAAGAGATGTAGTATAAATAAAGGTAGAGACCCCAGAGAACGAGAAAGGGGAGGGGGACAGAGAAAGCAATATAGCAATCTCAACAACTCCTGTAACCATTGTCATCTAATATATACTGGAGCAGAGCTCCTCGGATTGTGCCGAGGACAAACTTTCTCGCACAAATCGGGTTCAATTCTTGTTTGCTCATCCTCCAAAACCATATTAACTGTTATCCATGCACTAAATCCTAGCTCTTTGACCCACTCTCTACAAATTTATTGTACTGGGCTCACTGGGCCAAGATCCAATACATTTTGAGCTTGGTCCGAAAATCGTGTCCCTACAGTATCATTTTTGGTATTTTTACAAATATAATTGTATCATTTTTGGTGTTTTTAATTAGTATTATTCTTTTTTGAAGTGGTCCATATTCTTCTAATTATTGTTAATATGCACTATATTGGACCTAAGTTGACCAAAGAGGACTAAATTGGACTGAACTAGACCAAATAGCTCGAAGTTGACCAAATCGAACCAAAGTCAAACAATGGACCAAAATGGAGTATTTGGACCGAAGTGGACAAAATGGACTAGATATGACCCAAGTGGACTGAATAGACCAAAGTGGATTGAATTGGACCGAACTGGACCAAATAGTCCAAAATGGACCAAATAATGAACCATAATTAGTAAACATAACTTAAAAAATTAATAATAATTATAAGAATAAAGTGATGTAAAACCATAATATATGGTTCTCTAAGTAGGAGCGGAACTAAACCCTTTAACCTAGCCTTGAATACTACACTTACATACGGATATAAATACAATGGTGGAATGAGATTTTTTTGGCAAGTATAAACTAAAAGTAAATAAATGATGTCTCTGCCGAAGATGTTTTTATTACATACATTTTATATTATAAGTTATATTTAGTTTCAAGAACACGTAAAGTCATAGTAGTGAAAGTGATGGTTATATCATGATTTATAAGTTCTAATTAGTTTTGAGAATGAGTATAAAGATAATGTGTGGGGCCAAGGAATCCTACGGCCCAGCCCACTTCGTTCCTGGGCCGAAGGACCAAGCCGAGGACGACCCCATCATCGGGCGTCCGAGAACTTGAGGGACAAGCTCGTAACAAGCAGTCACCTCCACATTAAATGTGCCTGACAACCGCCCTGGCCGCATTAATGAGGAAAGGACCCCGCACCAGCGTCGCCTTGGTTACCGCGACTCCCAAGGAGACTGAGAAGGCGGCTGATGGGACAAGCACCTGAGCAAATGTCCTGATCGCCCAACAAGTGTAGGGCTAGGATTGGTTGGGAAAAAGATATATAATGTAAGGGAATCCCTCCTGGAAATGGGGGGGGAGAGGGGCAAAAAAGAAGAGCAAAAAAGAGAAAGGAAGGAGGCAAAAGGGGAGAAAAGCCTCCTCGGCCCTAGACCTTCGATCCACTCTCTACAAATTCATTGTTTAGGGTTCGTTGGGCCTTTGACCCATATCCATTGGGCCCGGGGCACCAAAAGCAAACCCCACAATTGGCGCCGTCTGTGGGAAGGATTAGTGCGCCAGCCGGCGCAACGGGCGACAGTTCTAAATAGATATTCTACAAAAGATCGGTGGTGATACAAAAAAAAGAAGAAGAAACTACCAAAGAAACATTGCAGAAAGATAAAAGCTCGAGACAGAAGATTCAATAGCAAAAAAAAAAAAAAAAAACTTGATATTATTTCATAAAAATGAAAAATTTACAAATTACAATCAGAGGCTCAGGCAGGCGTGTTTTACAACTGTTCCTACCAGCTAGTCCTACAATCAGAGGCCCAGGCGGACCCGTCCTAAAACTAGCTAGAGGGAAGTGTCAACCCGTACCCTTACTGGCATCAAGAGAATGGGAGAACTTGACAGTAAGCGGACGGAAGGGGGGTGAGGCTGGCTTGTTTCAAAGCCACCAACAACTCCTTTCTCGGAGCGGCCGAGCTTGAACAAAGCGAGGAGCAGGTGCAGGGGCTCCGGGACGCCCTCCCCCATGATGTTCCCTTGATTTTCTCCAACCCCCACGAGCGTCGGCCGTTGGAGACGGCAACACTCGGGCACCGCCCATGATGTGAGTTCGCATGTCTCCTCCGTCGGGGGTGCGCTCCAAGGAGAGACGTTAGGTACTTCAACGACATCCCTCCGGGCCACCGTGCATGGCGCCATCGGTGTCACGCCTAGACTCTGCCGCACCGGAAGCCCAGTCGGGGCTGCGGCCACAATGGCTTTTGGCACGGATGTCCTCACACCTGTCCAAAGCCGCCCCATATCTCCTAACTCCGGTCACAATTCCGGCGGGGTTATTAAAGGGGCATGGGGAGCTGAAAGGGGGTGTTCTTTCTGTTTGTGTTGGGAGGCTCATGGAAGTATGGAGAAACCATCCCCCCGGAAGGCCTTATATAGAGGAGGAGGGTTGGTGAGAATTAATTCACGCAGAATTCGAAAAGAGAGTTATCGAAGCGTTGGATAATAATGAAGCCATCAAATTCCAAGGGGGCCGCAGACCGTTGGACTTCTGTTAATTCACGAGGCCATTAATGAAGGCGCGTCTCGCGCACCGAAGCGTCAGGCGCGGAACACGAATGGCCAAGGGACGCTTCGCAGATAAAAGAGATGGGGGCTCGAGCTGGAGGCGAGATCAACGCCACATGTAAGATCATTGTCCGACCGAAGGAGGAATCGTCCCCAGTAAAACGGTCCGAGGACAAACCCCTACTTACAGAGAAATGAAAGTGTTAGACAGAACCAAGGCTCTGCATGGTCCTCGGACTCAGGCCTATGGGGAAACTAACCACTCAGAAGGCCAAGTGTTAGACAGAACCAAGGCTCTGCATGGTCCTCGGACTCAGGCCTATGGGGAAACTAACCACTCAGAAGGCCAAGTGTTAGACAGAACCAAGGCTCTGCATGGTCCTCGGACTCAGGCCTATGGGAAAACTAACCACTCAGAAGGCCAAGTGTTAGACAGAACCAAGGCTCTGCATGGTCCTCGGACTCAGGCCTATGGGGAAACTAACCACTTCGAAGGCCAAGTGTTAGAAAGAACCAAGGCTCTGCATGGTCCTCGGACTCAGGCCTATGGGGAAACTAACCACTCAGAAAGCCAAGTGTTAGACAGAACCAAGGCTCTGCATGGTCCTCGGACTCAGGCCTATGGGGAAACTAACCACTCAGAAGGCCAAGTGTTAGACAGAACCAAGGCTCTGCATGGTCCTCGGACTCAGGCCTATGGGGAAACTAACTACTTCCAAGACCAAGTGTTAGACAGAACCAAGGCTCTGCATGGTCCTCGGACTCAGGCCTATGGGGAAACTAACCACTTCGAAGACCAAGTGTTAGACAGAACCAAGGCTCTGCATGGTCCTCGGACTCAGGCCTATGGGGAAACTAACCACTCAGAAGGCCAAGTGTTAGACAGAACCAAGGCTCTGCATGGTCCTCGGACTCAGGCCTATGGGGAAACTAACCACTCAGAAGGCCAAGTGTTAGACAGAACCAAGGCTCTGCATGGTCCTCGGACTCAGGCCTATGGGGAAACTAACCACTTCAAAGACCAAGTGTTAGACAGAACCAAGGCTCTGCATGGTCCTCGGACTCAGGCCTATGGGGAAACTAACCACTTCAAAGACCAAGTGTTAGACAGAACCAAGGCTCTGCATGGTCCTCGGACTCAGGCCTATGGGGAAACTAACTACTTCAAAGACCAAGTGTTAGACAGAACCAAGGCTCTGCATGGTCCTCGGACTCAGGCCTCTGGGGAAACTAACCACTTCGAAGGCCAAGTGTTAGACAGAACCAAGGCTCTGCATGGTCCTCGGACTCAGGCCTATGGGGAAACTAACTACTTCCAAGACCAAGTGTTAGACAGAACCAAGGCTCTGCATGGTCCTCAGACTCAGGCCTATGGGGAAACTAACTACTTCAGAAGGCCAAGTGTTAGACAGAACCAAGGCTCTGCATGGTCCTCGGACTCAGGCTCACGGGGAAACTAACCACCTCAGATGATCCTAAGTGTTAGACAGAACCAAGGCTCTGTATGGTCCTCGGACTCAGGCTCACGGGGAAACTAACCACCTCAGATGATCCTAAGTGTTAGACAGAACCAAGGCACTGCATGGTCCCAGGACTCAGGCCTATGGGGAAACTAACTCCTTCAGAGGATTCTAGGTGTTAGACAGAACCAAAAGCACTGCATGGTCCCAGGACTCAGACCTATGGGGAAACTAACTCCTTCAGAGGATTCTAAGTGTTAGACAGAACCAAAAGCACTGCATAGTCCTCGGACTCAAGCCTGTGGGGAGGCCAACTACTTCAAAGGGACCCTAAGTGTCTGCTCAAAGAGTTTTCTACCTGGCCCTTAGGAAACGGAGGATCCACCCAGGCATACATGCCCTCGCTATGATAATTGATGCCGCGATTGGCCGAGATGGAATTGAAGTTAAAATCGTACAAGTAAAGAAAGAACGGATAGCGTACGAGTAAGCAAACAATCACAACCAGCAGGAAAAGAAATAAAACTCGTATTTCATTAAGTCCATAAAGATTACATGGTGAACACCACCTTACAATCTAAAAAAAAAAAAGATGCAAAAGACAAGAGAGACGACAGGTTCGAGGGGCCTACCCTGCCCACTTATTTTCCTCCTTCAGCAAGGGGTTGGACCATAGCAGCTTCAAGGCCTTCTGATCCTTGGCCAGAAGGGACAGCCTGTGATGGCGCGGCAGGAACGGCTGCCTCCTCAGCAGCGGGAACCTCAGCCTCAGAGGTGGACTCCGCAACCCCCTGGGGCGCCTCCTCAACAGGGCCCTTACCTGATTCTGCTACCTTGGGAAGGTCACTTCCCTGGGCAAGCTCGCCCGAGGGTTCAGCGATTAAGGTGTCCTCACCCGCAGCAGCACTAGCTTCCTCTGCAGCCTCTCCGGCCTCAGCGCTACCTGGAGTTGCCTCACGGATGGCAGGAGGGTAGTACACGCTTTCCTCCTTCCATAAATCAGACGAGGCCTCGACCCCGGCCTGTCTGAGAGCCTCCCTCCAAACCTCAGCAGAGTAGCGCCTGCACAACCCGGGGACTTGAGCCTTAAAGGTTGCTTCTGTCTCTGCCATCCCAGCAGCATAAGCCTCCTCCTCGGCTTCCTGCTTAGCGGCCAGGGCATCCTCTTTGCCGTGGTCAGCCTCAAACTTGGCCCTAACGGCCTCGTCCCTGGCCTCCTCTGCCACCCTCTTGGCTTCTTCTGCAGCAGCCACCTTCTTTGGCAGATCAGCAAGCAGCTCCTTTGCCATTTTCAGCTGCTCCCCCGCCTCGCCCAGGCGCTTTAAATGATCTTCGGCCTGTTTCTGGAAGCCGACGAGGCCTAACAGGGCGTTATCCCGGGCACTGGTCATCGCACTCAGCTCCTTCCGGGCCTTGGCAAGATTAGCCTCAGAGTTTTTAAGGACCCGTGTGGCCTCCAGGCGTTTCTCACGCTCCACGTCCATGGCCTTCCCCTGGTCATGGGCCACGTCCTCCAACCTATAAGTGGCCTGAATGGCCTGCCCAACAAGACGAGTACACGGTTAGCCAAGCTCAGAAAAGGGAAAGAAAAAACTAAAACTGGAAAAGTCATAAGTGTTGAGGCATTTACCATTCCCAAATACCTCTTAAGGCAGAGGAAGACCTCCCTGCTCCTCATAGTCCCCAGCTCCGCCATGTCAGCTGGGAGTAGCAGGCACCTTTCCAGCGCGTCGGCCACGTACGCACCTTCACCCTCTCTGAAATCCCTGAGGGAGGAGTCTTCCCTCAGCGGCTCCCCATGGAGCGTTAGGGAAGGAAGCCAGGCCTGCGGCTCGGGCTGGGCGTCAACCTGCTTTTCCTGGCCTCGAGAGCCTATCTTCAGTTGTTTGGATGGCCGCCGAGTATCATCCCCCTCCCGTGGGGACCCGGACCTCTCCTCAGCTGGCCTTTTGCCCTTATCCTTCTTCTGCTTGGGATCAGAGGGCTCATGCCTAGAAGGCAGACTCGTCTTGGAGGGAGAAAGAGGAAGCCTTGATTGGGTAGAGGCCGACCTACCCTGAGCAGAACGAGTTTTAGGAGGAGGAAGCTCTGGCTTTGATTTCCCCGGCTGGCCTTCAATCAGATCCGACAGGCTAGGTTGAGGCCTCTTCTTGTAACCCATTTCGTGCCGGGAAGAGGACTTGGACACTGAGAAGTCTGCTTCAGTCAGACGAGGGTCACCCAAATCTCCAGGAGGGTCTTCGGACTGTTGGACTTGTTCGAACACGTCAAACTCGTCCTCGGCGGGGCCAAAGTCAGCAACTTCCTCTTCCCTCTCTAGGCCTACTTCGGCGGACTCCGAGAGTCTAAGGGAGAAGGAGAAGGGACCCGCAGGTGTTACGCCTTCTGATGTAGAGGGCACCTCGGGGAACCGAAACCCGTCCTCGGTCACGGTTATTTTTCGAAGCCGAGGATCCTTTGCTCTGATCACGTACTTCGGCGCCGCAAATGACTTGTGAGCCGGGTCGTATTTCAAGATCTGGTGAGCGGCCCTAACCTGATTGTCAGCCTCGTTCATGAAAACCTCTGCCCTCAGCATCTTTTGCAAGTCTTCCCGGTTGATCAGGCTGAGTGGCGCGTGAAGGCGTGCGGATCTGCAAGAGGAATCACATTCACATTAGAAACCAAACGATGCAAAAAGAAATGGACGAAGTAAAAAATGAAACTGATTAGGGTCCGAGAACCCTCTCCCCATATTCCCATTGCCCCACCTGGGGTCCCCTCCGTCGTCGAGCAGTGAAGGCCATCGTGCCACGCTTCGGACACGATGAGAAAGTCCTCATTCATCCCCTTGTAGGACTCGGGGAGGCACTGAATGAGTCGAACCCTGTCATCCCTGGTCTTCAGATAGTAAGTTTCACCCTTCAAGCACTGGAGGTTATAACACCAGTTGACGTCATGGTGGGTCAACCTCAGTCCCATCTTCTCGTTTAGGGCATCCACACAGCCCAGAATCCTAAAGACTTTGATGGCACACTGGGTGGGGGCTAACCGGAAGTGCGTCAGATAGTCCCTCATCACCGGCCCCATGGGTATTCTCATGCCACCTTCAACGAAGGCAACGATGGGAATCACCACCTCGTCCTCCTGCCTCCGAAGGCGCCACTCGCCCTCCGCACAATACCTCAAGCCCACGTTGGCAGGTATCTTATAATCGACGACGAATTTCTCCATCGCCTCCTCAGTGAAGACATACCTCTTAAATATACCTATCCCAAATGATGCCTAAGCGAGCTAAGGGAGAGCAAATGAAAAAAAGGAAGTTCAATGAGAGAGAGAATGACTTACAGAAATGTGTAGGAGCTCCTCGGACCGACTTTTTATGCTGGAAATGTAGACTCTTGTATGCGAGTGAATAGAGGAACTGGCTTTTCAAAAGGGGTATTTATACCCACAGGTCAAGGAGCTGTGCGAGTTTTCCCACCCCCAACTGCTAGGCGAATCCCCACCATTGGATTATCATCCTCCCGTTGAACGTGGGGAGCACAGAGCCGCCTGGATTTAATGAAGGGCACGTCACGCCCTTCGAGGCGTCAGTAACGCATCTGGGGTAGATGAAAGGGCTCCGGAACTGACAGGGGATCAGACTCAATGGGACGCGTGGCAGGCCCGAGGACATCAAAATCCTCCTTTCCGCCCGAGGATGCGGATAGCATGATTTTGAGGGGCTATTGTGGGGCCAAGGAATCCTACGGCCCAGCCCACTTCGTTCCTGGGCCGAAGGCCCAAGCCGAGGACGACCCCATCATCGGGCGTCCGAGAACTTGAGGGACAAGCTCGTAACAAGCAGTCACCTCCACATTAAATGTGCCTGACAACCGCCCTGGCCGCATTAATGAGGAAAGGACCCCGCACCAGCGTCGCCTTGGTTGCCGCGACTCCCAAGGAGACTGAGAAGGCGGCTGATGGGACAAGCACCTGAGCAAATGTCCTGATCGCTCAACAAGTGTAGGGCTAGGATTGGTTGGGTAAAAGATATATAATGTAAGGGAATCCCTCCTGAAAGGGGGGCGAAGGGGGGGGGGGGGGGTAAAAAAGAAGGAGAAAAAAGAGAAAGGAGGGAGGCAAATGGGAAGAAAAACCTCCTCGGCCATGGGCCGTGGAGTATCCCCCAGTTGTAAATTGTTCTAAGTCTTTCATTAAATAAAAGAGAACGGAGTTCACGCCTCGTGAACGCCGGCCAGCGCCTAGACCTTCGATCCACTCTCTACAAATTCATTGTTTAGGGTTCGTTGGGCCTTTGACCCATATCCATTGGGCCCGGGGCACCAAAAGCAGACCCTACATAATGCATTATTACATACATTAATACTTATACACATTTTTTTAAGAAATGAAGGAAAGAAAATGATGACATAAATGTGATTCACCTTCATCTTTTAGATATAAATAATGGTAAACTATGTATTTGGTCCCTATCCTTTACACCATATTTTAGTTTGGTCCATAACTTTTTAATTGTGTCAATTTAGTCTCTAACCTTCCAGTACTGTATTAATTTAGTACCTGTTGTTATCTCTTGGATGAAAATTACAAATGTGGCAAACAACCAAAATAAAAATTAGTTTATTGCCACATCAATAGAAACTAATTTTTTATTTTGGCCATTAGCCACGTCAGTAATTTCCATCCAAGAGATAATAACATAGACTAAATTGACACGACACTAAAAAGTTAGGGACTAAATTGGCACAGTTGAAAAGTTAGGGCCAAATTGAAAAATGGTATAAATGATAGGGACCAAATTAGTAGTTTCCCTATAAATAATAGAGTAAATTACAAATTGTACCCCTAAAGTTTGGAGGTAATTGGATTTTACACCCTGAAATTTTCGAATTTGGCTTTTTCCTAAAATTTGGGTGTTTGAATTTTACACCCTGAAGTTTCAGAATGTGGATTTTACCCTCTAAAGTTTGTGAATATCTGAATTTTACACCCTAAAATTATGAAACTTTAGGGTGTAAAATCCAAACACCCTCAAATGTTAGGGGGTGAAACCCAAATTTTGAAATTTCAAGATGTAAAATCCAATTACCCCCAAATTTTAGGGGTGTAATTTGCAATTTACCTTAGATAATATATATATATATATATATATAATCAAATATATTTGACTATTTTTTGACTTCCTTATATTGTACCACATAAGTTTTGGAGACTTCACAATTTTCCACATCATTATTATTTTTTAAATTTAATTTATTCTCTTTATTATTTATTTTCCAAATTTCTAAAAACTCTACACACGGTGAAAACCTTATGCTTCAATTGCCACCTTCCTTCTCTCTCTCTCTCCAATCCAATCTCTTATCCACGATGAAGACCCAGAAAACCCGATTGCTTTGGTCCATTATAAACATAATGCTTCTTTTCCTCTTCTAAATGAATTTAAGTTCTTTTGTCTTTGTTTTTGTTTTTTTTTCTTTGCTCTCCGTTGCAATTTTTGTGTAATATGAATTCCAAGACCGATAAAAGAGCCACCTTCTAAATAAAGAGGACCCATTGCGTTAGATTGTCTTTTGTGTGTTTGGCATGACTGGACAAGTATGAATTGTATTTTTTTTTTTTTAAAATCAAATTTAGATTTTTCTTTTCTCACATTTGAGTTCTTTTTGTTTAACCAAAACCCTAGCGACTTTACTCTCTCTGCATCAATATGGTACCCCTTTTGTTTGGATCTCTTTATATTGTGCTCCAATCTCAAATTTGGCTGTGATATGGTAGGATTTTTTTTTTTTTTTGAATATTTAGATATTGTTGTATAAAACATTGCTATAATTTTATTTGTTTGATTTCTTAATTAATTATATTAACTCTATGTTTGTTTTAATTATGGATTTTTTTAATAAAAAATTGCAATAATTTAGAGTACATCTTCTAGCCTTATACTCATATTGGTTTTATCTGATTTTTCTTGGGCAATTTTTTTCTTAGTGCTGTTTAATTACTATTCTTAGTTAAGAAAAAGGTTTATGGATTGATTATATAAGATTTGCATAATATTGTTGAATTATGCAATGTTCTAAGCTTTTGGCTTTTTGGTAACATAGTTGCTGTCATGCTTTGTAGGGTCTAAAATTGTTGAATTATTTGATTAGTTGCAATTAATCTAATTGGAAGAGTTAAGGGCATGATCATTTGGTCAAATATCTTTTGTTTTTAGTATGTTTAATCTTTTAGAATATTTGTATGGATCTAATCTCTAAACAATGAACAAAAGAGAATTAGAAATTTTCACAGAAGGCAAAATCCAAAAAGACATTGAATAAAGCTTGAGGATACAAGCACAATTATAAATAATTTTGTTTACAAATTCTTTTGTAATACTAATTAAACAAATGTAAGAGCATGTTTTAATTATTGTAATATTTTACTCCCTAATATTTGTATGTTTTTTCATATTTAAGGATCTTATGTGGTAAGATTTTGACAATTTTTCATAAGTAATGTTTAAACTACGGAAAATTATTGAATACTCCTGGAGTACCATAAATGCATACTCCCCCCTCTCACATGAATTGTGGGTCTCACTATAAATTTAATTAGTGGGACCCACAGTTATGTGAGAGAGAGGGAATACGCATTTATAGTACTCCGGAAAATTACTACATCTTTCATCTTATATTGGAGCTGATTCTGCTTTCAAATAGTTGAAATTAGAAAAATTTTTAAATTAGAACATTTTAACCTTTGATCTAAAAGTTTTCCTAGCAACTAGTTATATATATACTTGACAAGTTCAACTATTGTTGGCAATTTTGTGCAGCTGTGCATGCAAAGAACTCAAAGCCAACACTTAAATAATAGGCGGTCAAGATTCTCAAAAAAAAAAAAAAATAAATAAATAAATAAATAATAGGCGGTCAAGCCACATACGTTAACTATTCTCTATTTTAATTTGATTTGATCAAGTTTCACAAACGAAACAATGCCGAGGCTTGTACCAAGATACCTGGCTAATGTGACTATTTTTTTCTTAGAAGCCGACCTATTGACTATTTCAAATTGCAAATATATACACCTTTTAATTAATAGGCATTCAAGCCACAATTGACAATTGTCAACTGATGGAGTAATTAATAGAGTAATTACGCAATTAATTGTAGAAAAACGAATTGGGAGAGAGAGAGAGAGAATGAGTACTTGGAACGATACATGCATTGCCACTTTTATAAGCTAATGACGCAGCTAGTGAGGTCTAATTGAGTGAATACAAATTATTTGTATTATTTTTTGTGTATTACTTTATGTTCCACCAAGGATAACTTGTCATGTATTGATTTTTTTTTCATTTTAAATTTCAATAATTTTATAAGGAAAGTAAAATCATACCCTCTGTACCATTTTAAAAAGAAATATATATATATATATATATATATATATAGATGAGTTTTTCACTCTTTCCCTCTCCTTGAAAGGCTTCTAAATATAGGACATTTATAAAAAAAAAAAATTATCCATGTTCAATTCTTTTAATAGCTTGAGACTTGAGAGTAGAAAGTCAAACTAAATGATGATAATGACGATAAAGAGCGCAATCGTCAGAAGCAGACATCATAGGTTAAAATTCTGTAATTAAAAAAAAAAAAAACTTAAAATATATCAAGTTAGCCCTAAAATGTATAAATTTCTTGATTCTTCTTGGTTTAGATTAATTATTATAAACTCAAAAGGAGTACATAGAATCATGTTGTTTCTAGGACATTACACTCGTAGATACAAGAAATAAAATCTCAACTATCATACAAATGCTAAAGCAGAGCAACATCTGTCTGAATAATAAAAAACCTAGTAGTAGTTAAGAAGCTACTATTAATTTAAGGGAGAGGGATTAAAGAGTTATCTTTATTAATTGAAAAGGTTTTCTCATTTGATAACATTGCTACTAGTTGAAGCATTCATGCTTTCTTGACGCTAGCTAGTTTTATTAGTTAGACTTTTTCCAAACAACTTGGTGTTAGTTAATTCAAATATCTGAAGAAGTCATAGACCGTGAAAATGACTGGTTCTTAAATAATCTCAATTACAAGACTACAGCAACTGCTTGGAACATCATGTTTAAAACCTATCAAACATTATAAATGTTGTTGTAATGGTTTCTTTCTAACTCATAAACCCATTAGCCATAACCATTATTATGGCAATGTTTACTTCGACACTTCATCATTGTTGTTCTCTCTTTCTTCTCCTTGCTTCTTCCTCTCGTTCCCACTGTTTTTACCTACACCAAAGATGACTGTAACATATTGCTGAACTCACCGGCTTCAGTTACAGACCAAGATATTAATCCATTATTCACGTCGCGTTTAGGTGAATTTTCTTTTGGATTCCGCCGTTTTCAAGTCAATGAGAAAGAGTCTCAATTCTTGCTTGCAGTTTGGTTTACTAAAACAAAAGACCAAACCATAGTTTGGTCTGCAAATGGCAATGAACCAGCACTACAAGGTTCTACACTGACGCAGAATAGCAGCAGTGCATTTGTTCTCAATGACCCTAATGGCAAAGAGTTATGGAAGGCTCCAGGGAATGGTTCCAAATCCAGTTGTGCGGCTATACTGGACAATGGGAACTTGGTGATTTTAGATGAGCAGTATAATTCTATATGGGAAAGCTTCAAAGAGCCTACTGATACGATTTTGCCTGGCCAAATACTGCACATGAATACCACTCTCGGGTCTCACCAATCTATTACAAATTATTCTTATGGCCGCTTCCAGCTTTCTTTACTGCTTGATGGCAATCTGGTGCTTTATTCTATAAATATGCCGTCTGAAGTCCTTAATCATGCTTATTTTGCCACCATGACAATGTTCTGGGAATCACAGTTGATCTTTACTGAAGCCGGATACATGTACGTCCAAGATGCAAACAATTCAACCAACATCTTCAACCTTACCCAAGAAGATCCAGGCTCAAAAGACTCTTTCTACCACATGGCGAGGATTGATTATGATGGGGTCTTCAGAATATACAAACATCTCAGACAGCAGGACACAAGTTGTGGAAGCTGTCCTTCAACATGGGATCCAGTGCAAGGCATTCCTGGTATTACTGATATTTGTGGTGCATTTGATGCTAATACTTTTGTAGGTGGGTTCTGTGGACTCAACGGTGTCTGTCGTACCTCAGATGCTTCAAGTGGGGGCGGGACATTTTGCCCATGTCCTTATGGATTTTCTCAATTGAACCCATATGAGGATTGGGCAGGGTGTAAACCAGATTTTCCGTTACCCAACTGAGACAATGGATGGGAAGAAAATAAAGGGCAGGTAAGCTTTGTACGGCTTACAAATATGGACTAGCCGTTTACAGATTACAGCCTTGTTCAAGGGGCTAATGAGACAGAGTGTAAGCAGCAATGCCTTGACGATTGCATGTGTGTTGTGGCCATTTATGAAAAAACAGGTGGTTATTGTTGGAAGAAGAAGTATCCTCTGTCCAACGGTAGATATAGCACAAATATTACGAGAATAGCTTTCATCAAGTTACCTAATAGCTTTGTTCCAGTGAAGAAAAGCCAGTCTGTGGTCGTTGTTTTGGCACTACTCCTTGGCAGCTCTGCATTTCTCAATATCCTTTTCTTCAGAGCTAGTATTGTGGCTATTATCTACTTGCATCACAAAAAGCTGAATTCGCCATGGAATATTGATAGCAGACTTGCAACAAATGTGAGAAGCTATACATATAAAGAGCTTGAACAAGCAACCAAGGGCTTCAAGCAAATAGTAGGAAAAGGTGCTTTCGGAACTGTTTATAAAGGGGTCCTTCCATCAGATTCAAAAAGATTTGTTGCAGTCAAGAAGTTAGGTAAGGTCGTGGAAGAAGGCGAGAAAGAATTCAAAACAGAAGTGAGCGTGACCGGTCAGACTCATCATAAAAATTTAGTCCGGTTGCTTGGTTATTGTGATGAGGGGCAGCACCGGCTATTGGTATACGAGTACATGAGTAATGGCTCTTTAGCTAACTTTCTCTTTGGGATATCCAGGCCTCATTGGAACCAAAGAGTGCAGATTGCTTTTGGAATTGCAAGAGGTCTCATGTATTTACATGAAGAGTGCTGCACCCAAATCATCCATTGTGACATAAAGCCTCAAAGCATACTTCTAGATGAATACTTTACACCAAGGATTGCTGATTTTGGATTAGCAAAGCTTTTGTTGGCTGAGCAAACTCGAGCTACTCGAACAGGAATAAGAGGGACGATTGAGTACTTTGCACCTGAATGGTTTAGGAAAGCATCAATTTCCGTTAAGGTTGATGTGTACAGTTTTGGTGTGATGTTACTTCAGATTATTTGTTGCAAGTCTAGTGTTACATTTGCATTGCAAGCAGAGGAGGCATTAATAGATTGGCTTACGAATGTTACAGAGATAAAAAAATTGGATAAGTTGATAGAAAACGATGAGGAAGCAAGCAATGACATGAAGAGGTTAGAGAGGCTTGTGATTGTGGCAATTTGGTGTATTCAAGAAGATCCTTCATTGAGACCCTCGATGAAAAAGATCACACAGATGCTTGAGGGAGTTACTGAAGTTTTTGTACCCCCAAGTCCTTCATTATATAATCACTCTCCACCTTCAAAAAGTAGTTCCCTTGAGTTTTCATTCTCCTCAATTGAAAGGTAAGCATTTGAGATTGATGATAATGGGTAACTTTGTAAATAACCAAGGTAAGCATTGGCCGAGTTGGTTGGGCTCACGGTCTCAAGATGCTTGTACTGGGCTCGATTGGGTGTGCTCCCCAGTTCGAGTCCTGTTACCTACACTTTGAAAATAATTTCTTGGGCCAACGCTTTACCCCTTCGTGGGCCTACCCGACGCGAACAGTGATTAGTCTCTGGTTGAAAGCTTTGAGGATACACTGTGGGAAACCAAAAAAAAAAAAAAAAGTGTTGAGCAACCTCTTTTAAAGGTGAGGCGCCACACCTATTCTTATTTGTATTATGGTATCAAATTCAGACTGATCCGTGGTTGGTTTCCGTTATTCATTTGTCTCTTGCTCTGTCCTTTATTCTTGGATACAAGGTTCCCTTGTTTCATGCCTATTATTCTTTAGTGTCTTTCACCTTCTTAGTTACTTAGCTTTAATTTTGGATTCCTAGTTCAATCTGACTTTTTCTTTCTTGGGTTTGTTAAATTGTTCTTGCTGTAATTTCTGTGGGATTAAAGCATACTTGCATGTGGGTTGATTTGGATTCGTAACTGTGAGAACTGCAATCCAAGGGGATCTAGATTCATAATAATTATTCCTTGAACAAATCAAGTCAAAGATGTTGAAATTTAAATTTTATATTGGAAAAGAAAAAAAAAACTATGTCAATCATGTTTGTCATCCAACTTTAAATTATAATAGACGAAGGAAACAAAACATTATAGTCAAGAAAAAAATTTTGAATTCTCAAAATGGAAAAATTCAAATCATTGATGATACAAATAGTTTTGTATCCCATAGTTTTCAATAGCTTATTTGCTAAACTAGTTTTTAGAAAACAACTAGTTTTATTGTTTTATTATTATTATTAATTTTTTTGGGGGGGGAGGGGGGTTGACGGAGAAGTGAGACAAAAAGCTAAACTTGAATTGCCAAACAAAAAGAAAAAGCATCTATTTATGAAATTCCAATTCTAAGACCCTAAAAATATTGGAATTCAATCTTCAGTCTGTTAGAACAAGAAATGGTCACCAAAACAAATAAAAAAGAAACTGAATAAAAAAGAACACCCTTCCAGATCTGTTAGGACAAGAAATGGTCACCAAACACTGACTTTGATATTATGGGATTTTCGAACACAGTTTTTGTGTTTCTCCAAAAATTGGTAGTAAAGTTTTTTATAAATCACTTCTCCACAACTTATAGAATGAGGAGTCCTGTGTACTAGACACTTTGATTATGTAGTTGATTGGTCTGGAAACTTAGTGTAGGCATAGCAGGCACCCAAATTATCAAATTCATGATTGCAAGAAATTTTATTTTATTTTTTATAATAATTAGTGGATTCAAACTCAAGATATTTTTGTGGAGATCAAAAAGTGCTACTGAGCCACAAGTAGAGAATTATTTTTCAAACTCACAAAAAAAAAAAAAAAAAAATTTGAAAGCTTGATAATGTAAATGCTAGAGCTAGTTTAGACCCTCAATTTTAATTACAACTTGATTAATTTTAAATCTAAATGCACTTAATGCAGAATATACGTTATTAGAAAATTAATTAATTGAAGCATTTAACAATTGCAAGGATGAACAAATAAGTGCAAGGCAAAAATCTAACAATTGGATTATATGTTCTTTATGCTCTTAACACATATATTAAGTTTTGTATCAATTGAATATTATTTACTATATAATCTATAAGATAATATTTTATGCATAGTTTAGTTTTAAACTATAAAAATTTGAAATTTAAATAATTTATTAATGATATAGTTATTGATCTTTAATTTTTTAGAAATTTTACAAGCATTGAGGATATTAAAAAAAAAAAAAGGTAATCCAATGGTAAATTTGTCAATATTCATCTTCAATAAAAAGATATTGAGTAAAATTGTATTCTTAAGTTGCAATCAATTTTGTAGTTAAATTTTGTCATAAATCATTTATAGGCGTCGACGAGGGGAAAAATTTTCTAATAATTATGAAAAATAGAAAAGTAGTATAGAGGCACTTTCACAGACTTCAAATACTCCAAAAAAGCTCTCACAAATCACAAAGAATAAGAATAGAGAAATTTACCCTACTCAATTGTTGCATGGCATCCTCTTTATTGATTGATTGATTTATTTATTTTTTACAAAACCGTCGAAGATATATATATATATATATATATATATATATAAAAGAAAAGGTCAACAAAGGTAGGCAATTTTGTGAAGCTGTGCACGCAAACAACTCAAAGCCAAAAACATAAATAATATGTAGTCAAGCCACGTATGTTAACAACTCTCTATTTTGATTTGAACTAGATGATATTTTGCGCGATGTGTGGAAACTTTATAATTTTATTTTGAAATAGTTTCTTACTATTTTTTATGATCTCTATATAACCTTGAACTTTGTGCAATGCATTTTAAAGAATTAGCTTCAATTATACTTCTTCTGTCTCACTTTATTTGTCATGTTTGAAAAGTCAAACTTTTTAAAGGAACATCATTTATTGCCTTGTTTGCCTCATAAAAATTTATAAGTTTACAAAACTACCCTTAAATAAATTTATCAACCTTTTTTTTAAAGAGTTATTCTTAATGAGGCAACTAAAAAGGTGCCACAATCATATTGATTTTTTAAATATTTGTTAGTTTTCTTTTCAAATAGTTTTGAAAATAAAGTAGGGGTATAATAGGAATATTAGTAAATTAATAACTTTTATTTTTAGAAACATGACAATATTTTGGGACATCCCAAAATGAAATAGAAGACAAACAAACTGTGACGAAAGGAGGAAAAAAAAAAAAAAAAAGGCCTCTATAATCCAACAAGAAGATGCGTCTAGCAGGAAGTTAACCACAACCATCTTTATAAAGAAAAATGAAATGGTGAAATTTGACCATTTTGTTCAACTTATTAACAAAACCATAATGATTAGTCTATAATGATTTTTCAGCCTCCTTGAAGTTTCCCTTATACATTAATTATGGCTAAATATAGTAAGAAATATACCTTTTGCCACTGATACCAAGTCTTACATACTAAGAACTAATACCAAAAAAAATGTCCCACACATAAGGGCCATTTTTGCCATCATGGACCTTCATTCCAAGTGATGCAAATATGTGACCAATTATTTAAGGATGGCCCTTATGGTTATCAAACATAGTAGTCAAGACCTGAAAGAAAATTTTAAAAGGAATCTGTGTGAATTTTTATTATTAAATGAACTTTATTGCAATCATCTTCAAAGTTGGATAACTATTAAATTCCTAGAAAATTTCATTTAGTGAAGAGAAGCAGCTTTAGTGACCAAATTTGGTAGTTTTTGTTTCAAAAATATTCAAAGAATATCATATGCTAAGTTGTAGCTTAGTTCTAATTGAAGTTGATTCATCTTCGGGAACTATATTAAAAAAAAAAATGTAATTTTTTAAGCTACAATGCCAATCATGTTTGGATGACTAAAGCAGCTTGCATGAATTTTTGTTATTAGGCTACTAGTCCAATGTGGGTCAATTAATTGGGCTTTCTAGGCATATTTTGGCTGGACTAGCCCATTGATTAGTCCAATGCAAATGCTCTTACCCGTACTTCTATGTGTTAGCATCCAACCAATCCATTGTCAATGGTTCTATTACTTGAGTTTACAACTGCAAGCAGCGTAATGTTTATTAAACTCATATATGTAAATGACATGATCCGCATTAAGACAAATATGACGCAATTTTTTACATTGTTTTATAATAAACAATATACAGTTTGACAAATAGTGTAAATTTTGACATATTGGGCCACAAGGATAAATTTTTTGGGTTGTTGTTCTTAGAGATCTAAATGGCAGAAATGCCAAAAAGGTTATATATGTATAATGCATTGAGTGCAAAGTGCAAACAACACCCTCTTTGCCATTTTAGCATGAAATTTGCTTATACTGGCACTCGGGTAGTATTATTTATTTATTTATTTATTTATTGCTAAGTGAATAAAAGAGATAGGTAGATAAATTCTACAAACATGAGCCCAAACACACTTGGGGTTGAGCCCAAACCACCTAAAAATAAGTTAATAAAAGACGAATGACTATTTTTTATTTTTATTTTTTATTTGTAAGTACAAGGATGGCTTAAAAAAGTAAATCAGTGTACAAGTAATTGAAAGTACGTTCAATTACTTTTGTCTTCTGGTTCTGGGTTATCCCGAGTCTCAAGCCTAGAGAATGATAGTGACACTGACAAGTTAATATTTTAATATAAATTTAGTTGCTTTTTCATCAATGAAGCAAGACAGTAAAAATCATCATGCAACTGCAGGTACTCCCAACAAAATCAAACTGACTTCCTATTAAAACCTTGAATCAAGCAAGAAATTCTATTCCAAAAATACCTATATTCTAAAGTTGGATCTTATTTACATTGACAAAACTCTGGAACCAAATCTAAATTATGATGTCCTGTCAAAACTTTCTCAATAACCATTTCCTCGCTGCAAATTTCGTGGCCATTCTCTCATGCGAATAACTTAAACCAGAAAATCATGCCACTCAATTTGGGTACAGAATCAAAGGTAATTAGTATACAAAAGGGTTCCTTAATTAAGATCATGTCTAGCCTATTGAACTACAAGAAATAGGAGAGAAGAGTGTATCACATAGCTAGTGCAAAAGAACAAGATTTATTTCAACTTCAAATAGAAGTAGATACAGCTTCATGTTAAGTGTTAACTTGTCTTAAATCATGATTACGAATAGATCAGAGACGGGGCTCCTCCACCTTCCATATCACTGACTTGCTAACATGATTACAAATGCGTTTGCAAAAAACAATATTAAAGCCTTGTAATAAGAAAATCGAAAAGGGAATTATTCAGGATGGAAAAAATTGGGATCTGAGAAAGGAAACCCCCTTCCACAAAGCCTAAATTACGGAAGGACAAGAAAATATATTAGATAAAATAATGTCTTTTTCTCTACATTTTGCAGATATTTGATCTGATACTTTGAACGAAATCAGGCACAAAAATAAAAAATGCACTTCAATTTATCGTACGTATAAACCACCTATATCAGCATACTAAAGTAAGAAAGAAAATAAGTAGTTAAATGCACTTCAGTTTAACGTCCATATATATATATATATATTGATAGAATTTAATGCCCATATTTGTTCAATCATCAAATTCCAAGCAGCCTAAAACAAAGATCCTTGTAGCAATTAATAAAGTTAATTTTGCATGGGAAGAGAACCTACCTTACAGCCTACAATATCTGCCAATTCATCTTCTGTTCAAACCAATTCACTTGAAACCCATATTCTTTTTTATTGCAGAAATTTCTCAATGCAAAGAAGCAGAAAACTAAGATAACCAAACTAAGTTAAATTTCCAATAGAAGATGATGCAGAGATCATCTTTAATGAAGTTTGAAATCTGAAATTCCTTTCCCACCTGAAACACAATAAGAATGCCTCTTGCTGCTCTTGCAATCATCCTTTTCAGCATCTTCATAACAAAAAAGAAACATAAGAGAAGGGCTATAGGATCCCCCTTACTTAACCATCTATAATGCTGAAAAGGCAAGTTGAAAATATGGTCACCAGATCTGAGAATGTCAGAGTGGAGACACAAGCTGAAGTCCATTTTGACCAGCCAAATCTAAAACAAATACAAAGAAAATTACAAAATGTCATGCCCCTATGCAGAAAACAAAAACAAATTAGGACATCCAGACTCCAAACCCAAAACAACATGCATGTATCTCATGCGTCACTGCACCACTCTTCCCAAGAACCACATATTATTGGCTACCATGTGATTGATGTTTCTTGTTTTTGATCTTACACATGGAATATATTGAATTTTTAATCAAGTTCAAGTCATGGGATTCCAAATCTTGCAAGATTATGTGATTGATGTTTCCTTTTTTTCAGATATATTCAATACTATCACTAAAAGTCATCCTTTGTTGAGAAGCACATTTTCTTGGATGACTTCCAGACTTTTATATTGCACTCCAAGCTTTCAATGCATTTTATATTTTTCTGCCTTGCTTGATCTTTTGAAAATGTTGCTTTCTTTATGCTGGAAAAAATGACTAATAATATTTAAAAATAAGTAAATAAAAATGGGGTACATTTGCTTCCTTGTTCTTTGTTATAATTGGGCTTACAAATATACTATTTCTCATCAAGGATCTGTCTTTTTTAGTGTAATAAAATAGGATGGTTCATGGTTGATACATAAACTGGTGTGTATGTGATAGAGAACCTAATATAATTTGATGCCCCTCAAATGAATATTATGATTTGGAATCATACGAATAATACTTAGATAAACAATAAATATCTTTTGGTATGTAATTCAGATTCCGGATACATGTGCTAAATTGAAAAGTTTTGAATTTCTCAAAAATCAAACCAACAAGTAAAATTATAAATATTGAAGGGAAAGAAGAAGAAGAATCACCAACTGCAAAATTGTTCTTTCTATTTTCTTTTGTTATCTTCTTTGAATGGATCAAGTCAATTAAATTGTCCAATAGACCTTAAAAAATCTTATACCAAGTCCTCAGCCTGCAAAGACAAATAAAGACTTTTACATTGATGGTAGAGAGTGAAAAGATCATGTAAATGCCTATAAAATGAAGAATTTGCACGTTAAAAAAAATTGTAAGTTCTTAGACTGCAACATTTGAAGGGGAAAAAAAAAAAAAAAAACAGGTGTAGCCATGAGTTTTAAGGCAAACAAATTAAGCAGAAATGTATTAAAAACATATTCAACTGGCAAAATATCGAATCATGCATATGGTTTCTCAATAGATAGAAGCATCATTGCACACAAATTTAAATATCTGATTGGAAGCCAACTTCTAGGAATGATGGTTCACCAGGGCTGAATTGCTAATATTTTTACCCTTTAAAGGAATAACTTGTGTGATTATATTTATCATGTAAATACAAGAACACATGACACAAGAACAAAAAAAAAAAAAAAAAAATTTTACATAAAAAGTCAAGAGTCAGAAGATCATTTAAATGCCTATAATAGAACACATTGGACAGCAGGTGAGCATAACAGAAAATAATATACACTGCTACGGTGTTGAAAACAAAATTGTATACTTGAAAAAAAATCTAGTTCTAGGAAGTCATGAATTGATTGTACCAATCTTTTCTACCTATAGGTAGTATTGAGAGAGAGAGAGAGAGAGAGAGAGTCCCAGCTCATAGTCCTCAACGTCAAGAGTTTGGTAATTTTGCCTTTCATCATGGTTGTCATTTCTGTATATAAGAAATAAATCTTTGAAAATTGGGAAAGTTCTATTATGGCATGTTCGTTCAGAAAATCTTAATTTGAAATTTTATAGAGTTCTTTAAAATTTTGCAACTTCAGAAAAATTCTAAATCAAAGTAAATATAAATCTCTGTCAATCTGTTATAGGCTTGTGAAAAGAAAATCTTACAGACACCATTACATGAAACCAACACTGGAATCCTTGAATATGAGCTGAATTGTCCATGAGGAAGAAATCCGAGGGGCAAATTTATCGTTATAAGTGTTGCACGCTACATATATAGGAGTCAAGACCTATTCTCACAAATTAAGAGTATATAAGTTTAGGTTAATCTAATAAAACCTTAGCTTTAAGTCTCAGACTGTCACTATTACTAGCCAAAGACATAAAGAGCAAAAAGAGAATGTTACCTTATTTGCATAGATTGTCCAGTTAGTAAAAATCTTAGAAACCATGGCTCCCAATAGTAGAAAAAGTGCACCAGATGTGCCAAGGTGTTATAGAAAATCTCAAAATTTCATTGCAGTTAGGCACAAAAAATAGTGATAGGATTATTTTGCTAAAGAGATTTGGGATGTTCACTTTGTTCACTCATATGTGAAAATAAGCATTTTGTTTTACCGAAAATCTGATAAAACCTTACCTTTGAGTCTTGGACTGTCACTGTTACTAGGCAATAAAGAGCAAAACGAAAATGCTACCTTCTTTGCATAGATTGTCCAATTAGTGAAAACATTAGAAACCATGGCTCCTAATAGTACAAAAAGTGCACCAGCAGCACCGACTGATATTGTAATTTCACATGTCATCAAATAGCTAAAAGCCTCTAGAGCTATTAGGAGAATCACCAAGGGATGATGAACAAAAGCATTCATATACTGCTGGCTGATTAAACACTATTAACACTCTAGCACTTCTTTCACCTCCAATATTAACTTAGGTGATTAATGATCAAAAAATGAAAATTTAACAAAAAGCAGGCACTTGGGAAAACAAAATTTTATGTTACATTTGAAACCACATCTTGTCCCCATAATGATAAACCTGATAGACAGTCATTGATGATCAAACATGAAAAGATTAGAAATTAGTACTTACTGGTATGCATAATGCCAATTGCAAACCGAGCCTTATAGTTGAATTAGTTACGACACAAATACTGCTCTTCAAGTTCTTCCTCTACTAACTTTCAAAGGTGATCTGCTCACAAATGCCAGGCATGATAAACAACACATTTAGCACTAAAGCAAGAGAATACACTCTAACATCCATACCTTTATTTTTGAGATATACAGACTCACATCCGGCAATAGCTTATTTCCAAATCCTCCACCATCTCCTTCAAGCACAAGTCCTAATCAAAATTAGCATAAAATGCTATAAATCCTACATGAATTTAATTTAGCCACAAGATTTAGGTGAAGCTAATTTAAGTTCTCACATTTTAATGGAAGAGAAATGTGCCAGAAAGATATAAGACCATTAATGAGAATTCTAATTGACTAAGTTCTTAGCTACCAGATGGTTGTTCCCCATGTAGCACCCTGGACTGATGAATGATGGTCAATTAAGGATTCCTGACATTTGTTCAATATAAATTATAAGTATACAAGACCAAAGAGAACTGTGGAAGAAGTTACAACTGAAAGATTTAAATGGTAAAGAACAAACTTTATAGTACCATTAATAGCCAAAGAGGTTTCAGACTTTTTGCTTCATCCTTGGCCAACACATCTTTTCTTAACCTTTTTGGACTAGGTTCAAACAGTCTACTTGCTGCTCAATACAGGGCTGACTTGTAATGGGCAAATCCCACTCCTATACTCCATCAAAACCTTCCCTACAAGTTCAAAATCTTCTCTAGTAAAAAACACCAATATATTCCCATGTAGTGTTAAAGATTTTATAAACTAGCAGGACATTAAGTGTTACAAAATTTGAGTACTGTCTAGGTGTTATAGACAATCTCATAAGTTCATTGCAGTTAGGCACAAAGAAATAGTGATAGGATTGTTTTATTGAACAGATTTGGGATAACCATTCTGTTCATTAATATGTGAAAAAAAGCAATTAGTTTTAAAAACAAAATCACAAAAATAAGAGATTAATTAAAAAATTGAATTGACAACTATTAAGTTTGAAAAATTCATCGTGTTTGAATGGGTTTAAGATTCAATCACTTATATATTTTTTAACTGCAACAGAAACAGTATTTTAGGGACTTGATGTTGTCAATGAGATATGAAGATCATCTTTATGCCAAGCTCTTCTACCATTTAATTTCACTTCATGGCCATGATCAAGTGATATGCTGGGTGTGATGAAAACATGGACTTGAAATTAGGATCAAATCAAATACCTGAAGAGTGTGGCAATGGAGATGGTAGGAGGGAGGGTTTATTTGTTTTGATTCGTAGGAAAGAGTGAAGAAATGAAGCAAAAGAGAGAGAGCCAAAGCCACCCTCAAACATCCACAAAAGAGACATTTAAAGTCCTCTTCTCTTTCACGGTGATTACTTAAAAAAACCAGGTCGTCCTCAATTTCTATCACCCACCAGCTACATGCCTAAAAGAACAACAAAAAATGGGTTATGTCAGATTAGTCCAAATACCTAAAATCAATGAAATCCACAAGATCCATATTGATATATCATATTACGACATAAATGACTAAGAAGAATCAAATATAGGCATAACACTTGCTAGTTACTAGTTAATGTGGAATTACATGCCCAAAAATCAAAACACTTTATTTATAACCAATAACATATTAGATCAAAAAGGGTCATGACCAAAATAAATAAAAAATAAAAAATCAGTTTATGAATACCTAGAAAGAAGAAAATGTATTTTAGATTTGCAAATAGTGGGCATAGGAGATAGAATGTTTGTTGGGAGTGTGTATGTGATTTACAACAGAGGCTTGATAACCTTCTTCTCTCTCACCATCATTCATTCAAACAAATTTTACTTGTGGCTTAAGCACGATCACACATGCACACACAAAAATTCAATAAAACCAATAAATAAACAGTTACTATAGTTTTAACGACTACATCATTATTATTTTTCTATTATTATTTTTTTGTTTTCTTTTTTGCTGAACGACTATATAATTATTACTTACCTCCTCCTTTGTGATCTTCAAAAATCTTGTCCACTTCAATACATTGCTCTTATTATCTGTCTGCTTTAGAGATCTCCGGACCCTCATCATTGTCCACTTCCACTCGTTCATCCACCACACACTCAGCCGAGCCAGCCCCAACATCATCTTTGTCATTGATTTCTTCTACATCATCTTTGTCACTAATTTTTGATCCAGATTCAATCTACATGCATGTCCAAAAGAAAAGCATATGAGTTACAAGTTCTGTTAGATTTAGTTTAAAATACCGAAAATCAACAAAACCCACAACGAACCCATATAATATTAAACCAAAAAATTAACAAGAAATATAAAATTTAATCAAAACCCATATATTTATATATTTAATTTATATATTTGGAATGAAAAAATAAAATAAAGGAAGAAAAAGAAAGGAAGCAGAGTTACCTTTGAATCAAACTGGGGTTCACCGTCTCTTTGCACATACACCTCGCCCAATATGATTTTAGAGATGTGAGAAATCTTGTGCCAGTTCTCTCCGGTCCCTCTTTGGTAACGTTCTTTGAGAAGCTGTGACCTACGAATCTTCAATTCCTTCAATGATGGAGAAGTAAGCAAGTAGTCTGGCAGAGACTTTAGTTTGTGACAGTGCGAAATTGTCAAGGACTGAAGACATGGCATTATTTTTGTTATTATTGGATTTGTAACAATACTATTATCATTCTCTTCTTCTTCTTCTTCTCTCGTTCCTCCTATCCCAATCCATTCTTCCCAGTTGTACAAATCCATAAATTGGAGAGATTTCAGGTTTGGGAATATGATGTCGTAGTCTTTCTTGTTTTTGGAATCTTCTATTCCCAAAAATTCATCTCCCACCTTCTTCAAATTATAAAGAAACGCTATCGCTAATACTTCAAGGAATGGCAACCGCCCCAAAGAAGGCAAATGCTCTAAATTTACGCAGCCAGTAAGTTGAAGCTTTTTCAGTGCGGTCCATGACATCAACCAATTAGGACAAATTGTGTTGCCCATGTAGCCCCTAATTTCTAAATATTTTAAGTTTGGTGGTGGCTCTAAGGCATTCAATACTTTTTCATCATTCTCCATTCTACTTTTTTCTTTATATTCTTTGAAATCTAGAGCTCTAAATAATAGCTCCAATCCACGAAGATGTATTTTATCTTTCAATTGTGCATTTTGAGCCTCATCTACATTCACCACATTTTTCATCCCATTTATTGTAAGAGTCCCCCGAAGCTTATTCAAATTTTTTAACTCTCCAAGTTTACATCCTTCTCTATCATCCTTATCACTTATGTTGAATGTTCTTAATGTTCTAAGACCAATTAATTTCCCAATCCCTTTTGGAAATACCACATTGCCCCTATAATAAACATCATGTAATATAAGATGTCTTAAGTTAATTAGTTTACTCATCCCCTGTGGTAATTTCTTGAAACAACGAATATTCTCAATATTCAAAGTTTGTAAATTACATAGATTGCAAAAGGTTTCAGGCAATTCTACTATTTCAACATTCTTAGATATTAGGAGACACCTTAAATGTATCAAACTTTTCACGGCATTTGAAAGTTTCTTAATTGGACAATCCAAAATTAATGTTCGTAAATATTTAAAATGACAGAATGAGTTTGATAGGAGCATCTCAAACTCATAATCCCTCTCACGCGAAAGAAGAAAGAGAGTGCGTAGATTTTTTGCACGATATATGGATTCAAGAAATTGCATTTCTTTTGAAATTTTTAAACGTAAATCACTAGCACTTTGACAATCTATCTCTTTCTTATCACCATCGGTTTCGAAGGTTTCATTTTTTGTCATTAATTGAGCAAAGTCATGCACTATATCATGCATTTTGCAACCTATTATCTTGCCATCACTATCTTCATCTCTCTTGAAATCTTGGAAGAAAGAGCGCATGACCAACTTTTCAAAGTATGCTTCTGCTATGACTTCCATCTCCATATTTGTCTTTGACTCAACATATCCTTGTGCCATCCAGTGGAGGACCAATTTATCTCTATGAAAGAAAAAATCTTTTGCAAAGACAGAACAATATAAGACACAACGTCTCATTGTTGAGGGTAGTTCATAATAACTCAAAAGCAATGGTGCCAAAATGCTCTTTTCAATATTTTCAATATCTTCCAATTCCCACAAATTGCTATCCAAAATCTTATTCCATTGTTCTCTACTTCTGTTGTTCTGCATGAGGCTACCTAGAAGCTTTGCAGCAAGCGGTAAGCCTTTACACTTAATTGCTAGTTTTCTACCAAGATCTTCTAGATACTTGAGATCCTCCTCATTAGAAAATGCTAGCCTAAAAATCAACCAGCAATCTTCATCGGACAATACCTCCAAATTTATAGGGAGGGCACTCCCTATCATCTTCGCAACTGTTTGTTTACGTGTGGTTACTAGAATTCTACTGCCACGAACACCATTTTCTAGAGCATGTTTGAACGGCTTCCATTCTTCGCAGTGTTCAGTCCACACATCATCTAAGACAAGAAAGAACTTCTTGTCCTTAATTAAATCATGAATTTTTCGCAATAGAGTTTGTAATTTAGTATCATTGAGGGGTCCATGGTCAGGGTCAACCTCCTTAATGATTGCTTTGGCAACCATGCAAGGATTAAAAGGATGAGAAACACAAATCCACATTCTATTTTGAAAATGGGCTTGCACATCAGGATGATTATAGGCGAATTGGGCAAGAGTTGTTTTCCCAATACCGCCCATACCCACTAAGGAGATGACACAATAAGAATTTCTTTCTTCTAGACCACCCACACCTAATAGGTTTCTCAGTAGTTCATCCCTATAGGTATCACGGCCAATTATATGGGACACATCCACAAAGGACGCAGTTGTTGGTCGCTTAACTACATCAGGTTGCCTATTAAAGTCAATCCCACAGGTTGCTTTGTCTTTGACAATCATATCTAACTTTTCATTCAGTTCTCTTATCATGTGAGCAACATCATGACGTAGAGGAAGGTTAAAACAACATGACGGAGATGGGATGAAGGAGCATACCTTCTTCTTGGCAAAGGCAAGAGCGTGAGTATAAGCTGGTTTTTCTTCTTCTTTCTCAATCTCTGCTCTGATCCTTGCAGTGTTCCAGCTGTCCAAGATGTCATCCATCTCATAGTACTGATTTTGGAGCTGCTCTAACCAAAGCTTCTCAGGACGCTGCTTCACAGCATGTCTTTCATCGGCATCGTCCAGCATTGCCTTGATGAATCCGAGCCTGTCTTGAAGCTTTTGGACTTCTTCATCTACGCCAACGAGCAACTTGATCTCTTGTTTAGCAAGCTGAAAAGCGATTGAGCCCAACTCCTTGAAGAGATCAATGAGTAGTGTATCAGTCATAGTTTATGGAAAATGAAAGTAAAGTTGGATTGAACAACACAAGATAGAAGCAGAAAGTGTTTAGCAAGATAATGTGCAATACGGATATTGCTAATTATTGAAGTATTCATGCTTTTTAGACGCTAGTCAACAAATTAAAATTACTCCGTAGTCTTTAGTTTCACGTTTTCCAAACAATATATTATTAGTTTATTAAAATATCTATGACCATGACAAATGACAGTGGTTCTTTGAAATTTCAATCACAAGACTTGAACAACTACTA
The DNA here is from genome assembly GCA_019022515.1 of Quercus aquifolioides. Taxonomy (NCBI): domain Eukaryota; kingdom Viridiplantae; phylum Streptophyta; class Magnoliopsida; order Fagales; family Fagaceae; genus Quercus; species Quercus aquifolioides. The sequence continues at coordinate 235,493 of JAFHAW010000032.1, read as the reverse complement.
CTTAGAAAAGCGAGTTTAAACCTATTAGACGTTTTCTTCAATATAAAGGTTGCCCTGGCTCTCTCTAACTCATAAATGCATAAGCCATAACCATTGCAATGGCTACTTCAACACTTCCTCATTTTTGTTGTCTCTTGCTTCTGCTTCTACCTCTCATTCCCACTGTTTTCACCTACGCCAAAGCACATCATCTTATCACGTATTAAAAAATAAGAACAACCACACTCAATCAATTATAATACTCATCTGAAAATTCAACCAAATTGGGAGTTTATTAAGATGTTATTGATTGCAGTATAATATATTGAGTTTTAAGTAAAAAGCTGATGTGACATTTCTTATTGGATCGTGTAAAACATAAATTTTACACTCCATTCTTACCAAATTCAAACTCTTTTTATTAATATCCTTAAAAAACTTTTTTTTATTAGCTAAATTTGGAAACTAATATCCAGTTTGGCTGTGTGGGAGATGAAAAGGAAAGAAGAGATGAAAAAGTAAGGGAAGGGAAAGGGAAGAAGAGAGAGTTGTACATAGAAGTATTGCATCAAACAATTTCTTCAAAAGAAATGTCTTCTTTGAAAAAATAATGGGACCGTCTGAAGGATTGTGCTAAGAAAATTTCTATAATACCAACTTTTCTCAAAATTATGGGTTGTGAGAAAAGTATGAAACTTCATCAAAAAAGAAAAAAAAAAGTATAAAATATTGGCAAATCGATCAAATTGTGTATTCTCACTTTTTAATAGAAAACTGAGAAGTGAAAAGACTTGGGACCATCACAGCACATATCAATATAGAAAAACTTAATGAAAGAGATAAAAAAAATTAAAAATTAAAAAAAAGAAAAACATAATGAAAGAGGTAAAAAAAAGTTAAATGCAAAATTAGAGCGCCACTTGACAAGACCTCAGACACTCTTGTATGAGCTCTCAGCTTATATAAATAAATAAATATATATATATATATATATTGATTGATAATATGATATATTGATGTCACATTATTTAATAAAATATTATATTGTTAGATGTAAAAAATAAAATCTCAATCATCATACAAAATGTCATAAGGAGTAAAATTTTTCCTACACAATAATAACTAATTAAGAAGATATTAATTTAAGGTATTCAAAAGTTCACATTGGATAATGTGCAATACGGATATTGCTAATTGTTGAAGTATTCATGCTTTTTAGACGCTAGTCAACAAATAAAAATTACTCCATAGTCTTTAGGTTGACGTTTTCCAAACAATATATTATTAGTTTATTAAAATATCTATGACCATGACCAATGACAGTGGTTCTTTGAAATTTAAATCACAAGACTTGAACAACTACTCCTTAGAAAAACGAGTTTAAACCTATTAGACGTTTTCTTCTATATAAAGGTTGCCCTGGGTTCTCTAACTCATAAACCTGTAAGCCATAACCATTGCAATGGCTACTTCAACACTTCCTCATTTTTGTTGTCTCTTGCTTCTGCTTCTTCCTCTCCTTCCCACCATTTTCACCTACGCCGAAGCACATCATCTTATCACGTATTAGAAAATAAGAACGACCACACTTAATCAATTATAATACTCATCTGAAAATTCAACCAAATTGGGAGTTTATTAAGATGTTATTAATTGCGGTATAATGTATTGAGTTTTAAGTAAAAGGTTGATGTAACATCTCTTATTAGATCATGTAAAACATGAATTTTACACCCCATTCTTACCAAATTCAAACTCTTTTTATTAATATCCTCAAAAGACTTTTTTTTATTAACTGAATTTGGAAACTAATATCCTGTTTGTTTGTAAGGGAGACGAAAAGGAAAGAAGAGACGAAAAAGTAAGGGAAGGGAAAGGGAAGAAGAGAGAGTTGTACATAAAAGGATTGCATTAAATAATTTCTTGAAAAGAAATGTCTTCTTTGAATAAATAATGGGACCGTCTGGAGGATTGTGCTAAGAAAATTTCTATAATACAAACTTTTCTCAAAATTATGGGTTGTGAGAAAAGTATGAAACTTCATCAAAAATGAAAAAAAAAAGTATAAAATATTGGTAAATCGATCAAATTATGTATTCTCACTTTTTAATAGAAAACTGAAAAGTGAAAATACTTGGGACCATCACAGCACATATCAATATAGAAAAACTTAATGAAAGAGATAAAAAAATTAAAAATTTAAAAAAAAAACATAATGAAAGAGGTAAAAAAAGTTAAATGCAAAATTAGAGCGCCACTTGGCAAGACCTCATATACTCCCATATGAGGTCTCTGCTTATATATATATATATATATTGATTGATAATATGATATATTGATGTCACATTATTTATTAAAATATTATATTGTTAGATCTAACAAATAAAATCTCAATCATCATACAAAATGTCATAAGGAGTAAAATTTTTTCTACATAATAATAACTAATTAAGAAGATATTAATTTAAGGTATTCAAAAGTTCACATTGGATAATGTGCAATACGGATATTGCTAATTGTTGAAGTATTCATGCTGTAAAGTTGTAATTTACAACTATGTTTTTTTGTTGGCTTTTATTCCGTGCCAAATTTGATTGTAACTATTTTCAATCGCTTAAACCCTGTATTTGTTGTGAGATTTGTTGTAAGGGTTGTGTGATAGAGAGTGTGTGTGAAGACTCAAGCATTTGGAGGCTGAAGGATTCTCGCGGGTATGTCGCGACCTAGCTTCCCGCGAAGTGAAGCATGTGCCCTGCACATACTGGAATGCGAAGGGTCAGGCTAGGTGGAGACAAGCTGTCTCTCGCGAGTATCTCGTGGGTAAGGCCTTCCCGCGAGACACCCGCAAGACATGCTGTTCTGCCAGCCTGTACTGACTGACTCACACATTTTGCACCTATCCTATATATAATCTCATTACCCACAAATGTTGAGGAATGCTTCAGAGAGAAAACCCTAGCCAAACACATTGAGAATTAGAGATTGTCATCCCCACCTTTCTCTATACAATTGCTTGTGGTATCTCCTCAACTTTTCCTTCTCCATTATCCATATTTTTGAGAGGTTGATAGCCCAAACACTTACCACACCTTTGAGAGTGCTGAGTGACGTTTTGGTGCTACTGGGAAGCATTGGAAAAAGCCTGGAATGGCAGATGCAACATGGAGCTTGTTGCGGGATCCGGATAACTAAGACAAGACTCGGTTCCGAGAAGCCTTGTTGGAGTAGGAGCTTGGAGGGCTTAGGTACATTGGGTAGACTAGGCTTGGAGGGTCTTTTGCTAACCCATGTATCCCAACTGATTGTCTAGTGGATCGATTTCCGCTTGGAGGGCAGCGGAGAGGTTTTTTGCCGAGTTCTTCGGTTTCCTCTTCGATAACATGTCTCAATGTTATCTGTGTTTACATCCTTCTTCCCTACTCTTGTTCATTTCATTTTTGCTGCTGTGTTGCTTTAAATATGGATTAGAGTAGTTGTTTTGTTTATTCGCTTTTGTGTACACTATTCCGCACTTATCAATAAGTTAGTGTAAAATCAACCAAGCCGTAATTTTAATTTGGGGGTCTAAACCACTCGTGTGTTTTCAACACATTTTCGAGCTTTCAAATGATTTTTAGACGCTAGTCAACAAATAAAAATTACTCCGTAGTCTTTAGTTTGACGTTTTGCAAACAATATATTATTAGTTTATTAAATATCTTTGACCATGACAAATGACAGTGGTTTTTTCAAATTTCAATCACAAGATTTGAACAACTACTCCTTAGAAAAGCGAGTTTAAACCTATTAAACGTTTTCTTCTATATAAAGGTTGCCCTGGGTTCTCTCTAACTCATAAACCCATAAGCCATACCCATTGCAATGGCTACTTCAACACTTCCTCATTTTTGTTGTCAATTGCTTCGGCTGCTTCCTCTCCTTCCCACTGTTTTCACCTACGCCGAAGTAAGGGAAGGGAAAGGGAAGAAGAGAGAGTTGTACAAAGATGGATTGCATTAAACAATTTCTTGAAAAGAAATGTCTTCTTTGAAAAAAAAATGGGACCGTATGAAGGACTGTGCTCAGAAAATTTCTATAATACAAACTTCTCTCAAAATTATGGGTTGTGAGAAAAGTATGAAACTTCATCAAAAAAGAAAAAAAAAAGTAAAAATATTGGCAAATCGATCAAATTGTGTATTCTCACTTTTTAATATAAAATTAAAAGGTGAAAATACTTGGGACCATCACAACACATATCAATATAGAAAAACTTATTGAAAGAGTTAAAAAAAATTAAAAATTTAAAAAAAAACATAATGAAATAGGTGAAAAAAAGTTAAATGCAAAATTAGAGCGCCACTTGCCAAGACCTCATACACTCCTGTATGAGGTCTCTGCTTATATATTTATATATATATATATATATATATATATAGACTGATAATAAGATATATTGATGTCACATTATTTAATAAAATATTATATTGTCAGATCTAAAAAATAAAATCTCAATCATCATACAAAATGTCATAGGGAGTAAAATTTTTTCTAAACAATGATAACTAATTAAGAAGATATTAATTTAAGGTATTCAAAAGTTCACATTGGATAATGTGCAATACGGATATTGCTAATTGTTGAAGTATTCATGCTTTTTAGACGCTAGTCAACAAATAAAAATTACTCCGTAGTCTTTAGTTTGATGTTTTCCAAACAATATATTATTAGTTTATTAAAATATCTTTGACCATGACAAATGACAGTGGTTCTTTGAAATTTCAATCACAAGACTTGAACAACTACTCCTTAGAAAAGCGAGTTTAAACCTATTAGACGTTTTCTTCTATATAAAGGTTGCCCTGGGTTCTCTCTAACTCATAAACCCATAAGCCATAACCATTGCAATGGCTACTTCAACACTTCCTCATTTTTGTTGTCTCTTGCTTCTGCTTCTTCCTCTCCTTCCCACTGTTTTCACCTACGCCGAAGCACATCATCTTATCACATATTAAAAAATAAGAATGACCACACTCAATCAATTATAATACTCATCTAAAAATTCAACCAAATTGGGAGTTTATTAAGATGTTATTAATTGCGGTAAAATGTATTGAGTTTTAAGTAAAATGCTGATGCAACATCTATTATTGGATCGTGTAAAACATGAATTTTACACCCCATTCTTACCAAATTCAAACTCTATTTATTAATATCCTCAAAACACTTTTTTTTATTAGCTAAATTTGGAAACTAATATCCTGTTTGTTTGTAAGGGAGACAAAAAGGAAAGAAGAGACAAAAAAGTAAGGGAAGGGAAAGGGAAGAAGAGAGAGTTGTACATAAAAGGATTGCATTAAATAATTTCTCGAAAAGAAATGTCTTCTTTGAATAAATAATGGGACCGTCTGGAGGATTGTGCTAAGAAAATTTCTATAATACAAACTTTTCTCAAAATTATGGGTTGTGAGAAAAGTATGAAACTTCATCAAAAATGAAAAAAAAAAAGTATAAATAATTGACAAATCGATCAAATTGCGTATTCACACTTTTTAATAGAAAACTGAAAAGTGAAAATACTTGGGACCGTTACAGCACATATCAATATAGAAAAACTTAATGAAAGAGATAAAAAACAATAAAAATTAAAAAAAAAAATAGTGAAAGAGGTAAAAAAAAGTTAAATGCAAAATTAGAGTGCCACTTGGCAAGACCTCATACACTCCCGTCTGAGGTCTCTGCCTATATATATATATATATATATATTGATTGATAATATGATTTACTGATGTCACATTATTTAATAAAATATTACATTGTCAAATCTAAAAAATAAAGTCTCAATCATCGTAAAAAATGTCATAAAGAGTAAAATTTTTTCTACACAATAATAACTAATTAAGAAGATATTAATTTAAGGTATTCAAAAGTTCACATTGGATAATGTGCAATACAGATATTGCTAATTATTGAAGTATTCATGCTTTTTAGACTCTAGTCAACAAATAAAAATTACTTTGTAGTCTTTAGTTTGACGTTTTCCAAACAATATATTATTAGTTTATTAAAATATCTTTGACCATGACAAATGACAGTGGTTTTTCGAAATTTCAATCACAAGATTTGAACAACTACTCCTTAGAAAAGCGAGTTTAAACCTATTAAACGTTTTCTTCTATATAAAGGTTGCCCTGGGTTCTCTCTAACTCATAAACCCATAAGCCATAACCACTGCAATGGCTACTTCTACACTTCCTCATTTTTGTTGTCTCTCGCTTCTGCTTCTTCCTCTCCTTCCCACTATTTTCACCTTCGCCGAAGTAAGGGAAGGGAAGGGAAGGGAAGAAGAGAGAGTTGTACATTGATGGATTGCATTAAACAATTTCTTGAAAGGAAATGTCTTCTTTGAAAAAATAATGGGACTGTCTGAAGTATTGTGCTAAGAAAATTTCTATAATACAAACTTTTCCCAAAATTATGGGTTGTGAGAAAAGTATGAAACTTCATAAAAAAAGAAAAAAAAAGTATAAAATATTGGCAAATCGATCAAATTGTGTATTCTCACTTTTTAAAAGAAAACTGAAAAGTGAAAATACTTGGGACCATCACAGCACATATGAATATAGAAAAACTTAATGAAAGAGAAAAAAAAAAAATTAAAAATTAAAAAAAAAAAAAACATAGTGGAAGAGGTTAAAAAAAGTTAAATGCAAAATTAGAGCGCCAGTTGGCAAGACCTTATACACTCCCGTATGAAGTCTCTGCTTATATATATATATATTAATTGATAATATGATATATTGATGTCACATTATTTAATAAAATATTATATTGTTAGATCTAAAAAATAAAATCTCAATCATCATACAAAATGTCATAAGGAGTAAAATTTTTTCTAAACAATAATAACTAATTAAGAAGATATTAATTTAAGGTATTCAAAAGTCCACATTGGATAATGTGCAATACGGATATTGCTAATTGTTGAAGTATTCATGCTTTTTAGACGCTAGTCAACAAATAAAATTTACTCCGTAGTCTTTAGTTAGACGTTTTCCAAACAATATATTTTTAGTTTATTAAAATATCTTTGACCATGACAAATGACAGTGGTTCTTAGAAATTTCAATCACAAGACTTGAGCAACAACTCCTTAGAAAAGCGAGTTTAAACCTATTAGATGTTTTTTTCTATATAATGGTTGCCCTGGGTTCTCTAATTCATAAACCCGTAAGCCATAACCATTGCAATGGCTACTTCAACACTTCCTCATTTTTGTTGTCTCTTGCTTCTGCTTCTTCCACTTCTTCCCACCATTTTCACCTACGCCGAAGCACATCATCTTATCACGTATTAGAAAATAAGAACGACCACACTCAATCAATTATAATACTCATCTGAAAATTCAACCAAATTGGGAGTTTATTAAGATGTTATTAATTGCGGTATAATGTATTGAGTTTTAAGTAAAAAGCTGATGTAACATCTCTTATTGGATCGTGTAAAACATGAATTTTACACCCCATTCTTACCAAATTCAAACTCTTTTTATTAATATCCTCAAAAGACTTTTTTTTATTAACTAAATTTGGAAACTAATATCTGGTTTGTTTGTAAGGGAGACGAAAAGGAAAGAAGAGATGAAAAAGCAAGGGAAGGGAAAGGGAAGAAGAGAGAGTTGTACATAGAAGGATTGCATTAAACAATTTCTTCAAAAGAAATGTCTTCAAAGAAAAAATAATGGGACCGTCTGAAGGATTGTGCTAAGAAAATTTCTATAATACAAACTTTTCTCAAAATTATGGGTTGTGAGAAAAGTATGAAACTTCATCAAAAAAGAAAAAAAAAAGTATAAAATATTGGCAAATCGATCAAATTGTGTATTCTCACTTTTTAATAGAAAACTGAAAAGCGAAAATACTTGGGACCATCATAGCACATATCAATATAGAAAAACCTAATGAAAGAGATAAAAAAAAATTAAAAATTAAAAAAAAAACATAGTGAAAGAGGTTAAAAAAAGTTAAATGCAAAATTAGAGCGCCACTTGGAAAGACCTCGTACACTCCCGTATGAGGTCTCTACTTATATATATATATATATATATATATATATTGATTGATAATATGATATATTGATGTCACATTATTTAATAAAATATTATATTGTTAGATCTAAAAAATAAAGTCTCAATCATCGTAAAAAATGTCATAAGGAGTAAAATTTTTTCTACACAATAATAACTAATTAAGAAGATATTAATTTACGGAATTCAAAAGTTCACATTGGATATTGTGCAATACAGATATTGCTAATTGTTGAAGTATTCATGCTTTTTAGACGCTACTCAACAAATAAAAATTACTCCGTAGTCTTTAGTTTGACGTTTTCCAAACAATATATTATTAGTTTATTAAAATATCTTTGACCATGACAAATGACAGTGGTTTTTCGAAATTTCAATCACATGATTTGAACAACTACTCCTTAGAAAAGCGAGTTTAAACCTATTAAATGTTTTCTTCTATATAAAGGTTGCCCTGGGTTCTCTCTAACTCATAAACCCATAAGCCATAACCACTGCAATGGCTACTTCAACACTTCCTCATTTTTGTTGTCTCTCGCTTCTGCTTCTTCCTCTCCTTCCCACTGTTTTCACCTTCGCCGAAGTAAGGGAAGGGAAGGGAAGAAGAGAGAATTGTACATAGATGGATTGCATTAAACAATTTCTTGAAAGGAAATGTCTTCTTTGAAAAAATAATGGGACTGTCTGAAGTATTGTGCTAAGAAAATTTCTATAATACAAACTTTTCTCAAAATTATGGGTTGTGAGAAAAGTATGAAACTTCATAGAAAAAGAAAAAAAAAGTATAAAATATTGACAAATCGATCAAATTGTGTATTCTCACTTGTTAATAGAAAACTGAAAAGTGAAAATACTGGGGACCATCACAGCACATATGAATATAGAAAAACTTAATGAAAGAGATAAAAAAAATTAAAAATTAAAAAAAAAAAAATACATAGTGAAAGAGGTTAAAAAAAGTTAAATGCAAAATTAGAGCGCCACTTGGAAAGACCTCATACACTCCCGTATGAGGTCTCTGCTTATATATATATATATATATATTGATTGATAATATGATATATTGATGTCACATTATTTAATAAAATATTATATTGTTAGATCTAAAAAATAAAGTCTCAATCATCGTAAAAAATGTCATAAGGAGTAAATTTTTTTCTACACAATAATAACTAATTAAGAAGATATTAATTTAAGGTATTCAAAAGTTCACATTGGATATTGTGCAATACAGATATTGCTAATTGTTGAAGTATTCATGCTTTTTAGACGCTATTCAACAAATAAAAATTACTCCGTAGTCTTTAGTTTGTCGTTTTCCAAACAATATATTATTAGTTTATTAAAATATCTTTGACCATGACAAATGACAGTGGTTTTTCGAAATTTCAATCACAAGATTTGAACAACTACTCCTTAGAAAAGCGAGTTTAAACCTATTAAACGTTTTCTTCTATATAAAGGTTGCCGTGGGTTCTCTCTAACTCATAAACCCATAAGCCATAACCACTGCAATGGCTACTTCAACACTTCCTCATTTTTGTTGTCTCTCGCTTCTGCCTCTTCCTCTCCTTCCCACTGTTTTCACCTTCGCCGAAGTAAGGGAAGGGAAGGGAAGAAGAGAGAATTGTACATAGATGGATTGCATTAAACATTTTCTTGAAAGGAAATGTCTTCTATGAAAAAATAATGGGACTGTCTGAAGTATTGTGCTAAGAAAATTTCTATAATACAAACTTTTCTCAAAATTATGGGTTGTGAGAAAAGTATGAAACTTCATAAAAAAAGAAAAAAAAAGTATAAAATATTGGCAAATCGATCAAATTGTGTATTCTCACTTTTTAATAGAAAACTGAAAAGTGAAAATACTTGGGACCATTACAGCACATATCAATATAGAAAAACTTAATGAAAGAGATAAAAAAAAAATTAAAAAAAAAAATAGTGAAAGAGGTTAAAAAAAGTTTAATGCAAAATTAGAGCGCCACTTAGCAAGACCTCATACACTCCCGTATGAGGTCTCTGCTTATATATATATATATATATTGATTGATAATATGATATATTGATGTCACATTATTTAATAAAATATTATATTGTTAGATGTAAAAAATAAAATCTCAATCATCATACAAAATGTCATAAGGAGTAAAAGTTTTTCTAAACAATAATAACTAATTAAGAAGATATTAATTTAAGGTATTCAAAAGTTCACATTGGATAATGTGCAATACGGATATTGCTAATTGTTGAAATATTCATGCTTTCTAGATGCTACTCAACAAATAAAATTTACTCCGTAGTCTTTAGTTAGACGTTTTCCAAACAATATATTTTTAGTTTATTAAAATATCTTTGACCATGACAAATGACAGTGGTTCTTAGAAATTCCAATCACAAGACTTGAACAACAACTCCTTAGAAAAGCGAGTTTAAACCTATTAGATGTTTTTTTCTATATAAAGGTTGCCCTGGGTTCTCTAACTCATAAACCCGTAAGCCATAACCATTGCAATGGCTACTTCAACACTTCCTCATTTTTGTTGTCTCTTGCTTCTGCTTCTTCCTCTCCTTCCCACCATTTTCACCTACGCCGAAGCACATCATCTTATCACGTATTAGAAAATAAGAACGACCACACTTAATCAATTATAATACTCATCTGAAAATTCAACCAAATTGGGAGTTTATTAAGATGTTATTAATTGCGGTATAATGTATTGAGTTTTAAGTAAAAGGCTGATGTAACATCTCTTTTTAGATCATGTAAAACATGAATTTTACACCCCATTGTTACCAAATTCAAACTCTTTTTATTAATATCCTCAAAAGACTTTTTTTTATTAACTGAATTTGGAAACTAATATCCTGTTTGTTTGTAAGGGAGACGAAATGGAAAGAAGAGATGAAAAAGTAAGGGAAGGGAAAGGGAAGAAGAGAGAGTTGTACATAGAAGGATTGCATTAAACAATTTCTTCAAAAGAAATGTCTTCATTGAAAAAATAATGGGACCGTCTGAAGGATTGTGCTAAGAAAATTTCTATAATACAAACTTTTCTCAAAATTATGGGTTGTGAGAAAAGTATGAAACTTCATCAAAAAAGAAAAAAAAAAGTATAAAATATTGGCAAATCGATCAAATTGTGTATTCTTACTTTTTAATAGAAAAATGAAAAGTGAAAATACTTGGGACCATCACAGCACATATCAATACAGAAAAACTTAATGAAAGAGATAAAAAAAATTAAAAATTAAAAAAAAAAATAGTGAAATAGGTTAAAAATAGTTAAATGCAAAATTAGAGCGCCACTTAGCAGTTCCTCATACACTCCCGTATAAGGTCTCTGCTTATATATATATATATATATATTGATTGATAATATGATATATTGATGTCACATTATTTAATAAAATATTATATTGTTAGATCTAAAAAATAAAATCTCAATCATCATACAAAATGTCATAAGGAGTAAAAATTTTTCTAAACAATAATAACTAATTAAGAAGATATTAATTTAAGGTTTTCAAAAGTTCACATTGGATAATGTGCAATACGGATATTGCTAATTGTTGAAGTATTCATGCTTTTTAGATGCTACTCAACAAATAAAATTTACTCCGTAGTCTTTAGTTAAACGTTTTCCAAACAATATATTATTAATTTATCAAAATATCTTTGACCATGACAAATGACAGTGGTTCTTAGATATTTCAATCACAAGACTTGAACAACTACTCTTTAGAAATGCAAGTTTAAACCTATTAGACGTTTTCTTCTATATAAAGGTTGCCCTAGGTTCTCTCTAACTCATAAACCCATAAGCCATAACCATTGCAATGGCTACTTCAACACTTCCTCATTTTTGTTGTCTCTTGCTTCTGCTTCTTCCTCTCCTTCCCACTGTTTTCACCTACGCCAAAGCACATCATCTTATCACGTATTAAAAAATAATAACAACCACACTCAATCAATTATAATACTCATCTGAAAATTCAACGAAATTGGGAGTTTATTGAGATGTTATTAATTGCTGTATAATGTATTGAGTTTTAAGTAAAAAGCTGATGTAACATCTCTTATTGAACGTGTAAAACTTGAATTTTACACCCCATTCTTACCAAATTCAAACTCTTTTTATTAATATCCTCAAAACACTTTTTTTTATTAGCTGAATTTGGAAACTAATATCCTGTTTGGTTGTACGGGAGACGAAAAGGAAAGAGGAGATGAAAAAGTAAGGGAAGGGAAAGGGAAGAAAAGAGTGTTGTACATAGAAGGATTGCATTAAACAATTTCTTCAAAAGAAATGTCTTCTTTGAAAAAATAATGGGACCGTCTGATGGATTGTGCTTGGAAAATTTCTATAATACAAAATTTTCTCAAAATTATGGTTTGTGAGAAAAGTATGAAACTTCATCAAAAAAGAAAAAAAAAAAAAAAAACGTATAAAATATTGGCAAATCGATCAAATTGTGTATTCTCACTTTTTAATAGAAAACTGAAAAGTGAAAATACTTGGGACCATCACAGCACATATCAATATAGAAAAACTTAATAAAAGAGATAAAAAAAATTAAAAATTAAAAAAAAACCATAATGCAAGAGGTAAAAAAAAGTTAAATGCAAAATTAAAGCGCCACTTGGCAAGACCTCATACACTCTCGTATGAGATCTCTGCTTATATATATATATATATATATATATATATATATATATATGTTAGGGCATATGTGGTTCACATGTTAAGAACATATGTCATACTTTTATGTAATTGGCTAATCTTTTGACAAAATGCACTTTACTTGTAATTTGGTAGATTTAGGATGTGTTGAAATACTTCAAGAAATCGTGTTTCAAGATCAAATATTGAAGCCTTCAAATCTGTTCAAGAAAACAAGCTGGAAGTGCAATTTCATTAAAGCTCGACAGCTGTCTCGACAGCTGCATCTATCGAGCTTCAGTAAGCTGTTTCAGCCTTATGTCTCGACACCTGCTCGACAGCTTCTATCTGTCTAGGTTTATAAAAATCACAATTCTGACCTGATTTCTTGGGATCGATGAATGTGTCTTTAGGCCTTCTTTTCTCCTAACCCTAGACATATAAAAGGATTGTTTTAAGGGTCGTCAACAGAGATACAAGTTGCACAAGCATTGAGCACTCTCTATTCAAGCAATTTGTAACTAGAGACAAAGTTCTGCCCTTGTTCATCTCTTTTGAAGAAGTTGTTGTGTATGTGCACCTTTAGGTTTTGTGACAAGCATCTTCTTGATCTTTATCGTGTAAGATGAACTGAAGAACTTTGCAGCCAACCCTCTTTCTAGTTGGTGATTGAAGTCGCGTACTGGGATCTGCGCATCTGGTTAGTCACGTACTTGGAAGCCGTGCATCAAAAGGGAAAACTGTCACTACAGAACAAGTTCAATTGAGTATTGGGGTAAGGGTTCAACTGTAGGTTGGTAAGGTAGTTGGGATTCCTTTACTTGTAACCGCTTGTTGTGATAATAGTGGAGTTTCGGGAGTGGTGACCTGAAAATCACCCGGTGGGGTTTTTGCCGTTAGGGTTTTCCCCATTTGTGAACAAATCATCATGTCATTTAATTTTCGCTGCATATTTAGTTTCGGTGTTTTGTTTGTGCTGCCACGTAATTGCATGTTAATTTGATTAATTAACAACTTGGGTAATTAATTAATTAAGTTAATCACAAGGGGTCAATACGCGTTTGGCCTATCAAGTGGTATCAGAGCAGGCACACTTTGATTAGGTATTAATCTTTGCTGTGTTCGATCCATTGACCCCTGTTTGTCATGGATAGAGGACAGTCGTTAATCATACCTCCTTTATTTGATGGGACTAACTATGCCTACTGGAAAGTACGCATGAGAGCCTTTTTGCAGTCTTTAGATTAGAAGGTGTGGCAAGCTGTAGAGATTGGCTGGACTAAGCCAAAGGAAGCGCCGGCCAATTGGGATGAAACCAAGATCAAGGCGGCAAACTTCAACAGCAGGGCATTGAATGCATTGTTCAGTGCGGTCACCAATGAGTAGTTCAAGAAGATATCCTTAACTGGAACTGCTAAGGAGGCTTGGACCATCCTCCAGACAACCTATGACGGAACTAAGGCTGTCAAAGATTCAAAACTTCAGAGGCTAACTACAAGCTTTGAACAAATAAAGATGGAGGAGGATGAGTCGTTCGATGAGTTCTATGCCAAGCTCAAGGAGATAGTGAACTCAGCCTTCAATCTTGGGGAAACCATTCCTGAACCCAAGATTGTGAGGAAAGTGCTCAGATTTCTACCCGAGAGATTCCATGCCAAGATCACGGCAATTAAGGAATCAAAGGATATTTACAAGATTCCTTTGACTGAGCTGGTTGGAAACTTGCAGACCTACGAGCTAGGGTTATCTAGGATTGGCAAGTCAAGCAAAGGCAAGAGCATGACCTTGAAGGCAAAGAGCAGTGACATAGATGAGTCTTCAGATGATGAAGATTCCAAGATGAAGTCCTACATCACCAGGCAATTCAAGAAATTTATGAAGAATGCCAATGGAAAGGGCTTTGACAAGGACCGAAGGCAATCCAGTTCTTCTCAGTTCAAGAGTCAGGACAAAGGGAAAAAGGATGCAAAGGAAAGTGGTCAGTACACTATTCCCATAGGGCTTAAGTTCTTTGGGTGTCATGGGTTTGGACACATGAAACATGAGTGTCCTACATATCTCAAGAGCATTGGGAAGAGCAAGGCACTTGCTGCAACCTTGAGTGACACTGAGCCTGAAGATGATTCCGATAGTGAGGATGACAGAATCTTAAATGCCTTCACTGCTGCAGTCAATCCTACTGAAGGGATTGTTAATGAAGTGGAAGAAGAAGAAGAATTGGTGGACACCAAGTGTGAGAAGATGGATGATCAAGATGATATCAATTCAGCCTATGAGAAACTTTACAAGCTGTCTGAGAAACACGAGAAGCTTTATAGGCTGACCACCAAGAAGCTCAGCGATGTGGAACTTGACCGTGAAGAGTTGTCCACAAAGTTTGATGAGGCAAATCAGACCATTGGAGCGTTGAGGTTTGAGAACAATTTCTTGGCTGAGAAGACCAAGAAGCTTGAAGCAGAGCTATTTCAAGTTAGAGCTCAGTTGGAGAGGACCTCGAGTGCAAAGCCTGATGAGATGCTCAGCATTCAGAAATCTGCTTCAGATCGAACAGGTTTAGGGTATGGTCTTTCTTCCTCTAATACTGCTTCTACTAGTTCTATTATTTTTGTTTCACCTACTAATAACATTAAAATTGAGAACATTGATGTTAAAACTGAATTAGCTAGTGAGAACTTAGACAAGGGTAAATCTATCTTAGGAGCAGCCCCTAAGCAAGATAAGAAAGATGCTAAAAACCCTAGGGCTAAGAAGGCTATCTCTTAAAAGCCTAAACAGAAGAAGCAGCATCTCTGTCATCATTGTGGTGTTGCCGGTCATACTCAACCAAATTGCTATAAGTGGTTAGCCACTCAACAGAGCAATGGCATGATAGCATCTGGAAGCTAAAATCAGCTTTAATCCTCTCTTGCTCCTCTTGGAGATCTTCTAAAAGCCCTCATGTTCCTTTTGAACTTGAACGGGTTCAATTCTTCCCCTTCACCGCCGGTTCAAGGTTTTAATCAAAGGAAAGGTTCTTCCAAGGTATGGAAGAAAAATGACTCTAAGTGATTATATCACTTTCTTCTATCTTCTTTATTTTGTTTGATTGCATTACTTATGTGTTTTGCTTTTATTTTGAGTCAGTCTAGTTTTATGCTTTGTTTTGATAACACTTTTTTGTTTGTTTTCAGTTTTGTTTATTTTGTTTTTGAGATAAAAAAAAATTTTGAAAAATCAGAAAATACAAAAACAGTGTGTGTTTTGTGTACATTGGTACTTGTGTACCTTGGATGGCCATTGAAACAAAGTTTTCTAAACTTTGTATCTTGTGTAGCTTAGATGACCATCTCTATGCATAACTAAGCTAGTGAGCTTTGTGGCTCTTGTTTGTGATGAGTAAGATTAAGTTATCTCTTAGACTTAACACTCGTATCACTCTTTTTGACAGGTAGGACTAGAAAATCCTAAGAGAAAGGCATAAATAACCATCTCACCACTGTTGCCCGCCAATCATGAATGACACCTGTATGCTTCGACATAGCGAAAGTGCAGTGTCAATGACATTTGTGTGCTTCGACATAGCAAAATTGGAATTTCAAATAAATGGGTATTTCTTTTCTTTTTCTTATATGCCCATGCATGATATGCTTAAAAAAAAATATGCAAAGAAAATAAAAAGCAAAAAGATTAAAAATGCTTTAAATATGATTGCAAGCGTGTATTCTAGGAGATGTGGGAGTTATAGGATGTACCTCGAAGGTGATAGTCCCCATCAAACAGTTATGATTGTGTGTGAGTTAAAGTAATTTTCTCATATCTCAAATCGTCATAACATGTATACACTTATGCAATCTTGTGATGTTTTTCACACACAACACGCAATATTCTTTGCTACTCTTGATACATGTGCAGGAACAATGTGATTTGGCCATTACTAGGTTTACATGTGCTTATGTATGCTCACTAAACTGTCTTAACTTGTTTTTGATATATAAAACTGGTTAGACTTATTTAATGTATGTGTGTGTTTTTGGAGATCTATGTGCTTAAAATTTTCATTGAAAGATGATTCTGAGAGCCTTATATGTTGATTGGATCATTGGTTGAGTTACATGTTGGGTTGCATTCGTGTCTGTGTTTTTCACTTCTCAAAAAACTGTTTTTAAAAAGCTATCTCGACAGCTCCTCGACAACTCCTCTATACCTATCTGTCTGTTGAGCTTCTTTAGCTTTTTCTTATCGCAATCTCGACACATCCTCGACACTTGGTGGATCGATCGACAAATCTTCTGTCTCCCTCAATAGCTTCTCGAAACCTTGTCGATCGATCGAGCTTCTGTTTTGGGTTCTAGTGTTTATTCCTCGATACCTCATTAACACTTGTATCTGTCGACGACCATTTTCCTCAACACCTACCTCGACAGATTCCTCGACACCTCTCGACACCTCATCTGTCGAGATTTACTGAGGTTCTATATATAGCCCTCGTGCAATCCGGATCTCATTTCCCTCGATCTCTCTCGATCTGTCCGCACCTGTTCATCTCCCAAACTCATTTTTTCTCACTCAAAACCTTCAATCCACATGATTTTCAGCCCTTCTTTGCTTCAAATCACTTGGTATGATCTCTTTTCCCTTCGTTCTTCATGCATTTCATGATTTTGAAACTTAGGTTTTGGGGTTTTTGAAAATTTTGGGATTTTTCAAAATTGATGAATTTTTGTTAATTTTTGGGATGGGTTTTCATTTAAATATGTTCAAAATCTCATGCATTGCATCACATTTGCATTGTAATGATATTTTCATGCATTTAGATGTGTGCAATATGTTTGTGTGCTGGTAGGATTGGATTGGGCTGAGCCCTTGATGAATTTTGTTTTGCATGTCACATGTTCATGCATTCCCATGCATACGTACTCTCATTTCAATATATTTTCATATATTTGAATTGTTTGGGACTTTTCTGATTGTCTCCCTCTCTCCCTCTATCTCTATTGTTTACGTTAGTCATGTCTATGGTACCCAAGCGTAAATCTGCTTCGTCTCGAAACCCTTTTCATTCCGAGGCATCATCTTCTTCTGATCCTGCTCCTTTTAACATTCGGTTCCGTGATGAGGATGCCCGTAAAGCATTCTTGGAGAACTTCTCTAGACGAGGTGTTCATTCAGAATGCCGAGTCATTTTGGCGGACTTCGCCGACACTGACCTTCCCGATGTCATTCACAGTCGGGGATGGGAGTCACTGTATGACGTCCCGGTCACTTGTCCTCTCATGCTCATTTAGGAGTTTTACTCCAACATGCACGGGATTGATTCTTCAGTAGCGCTCTTTCACACTCGCGTTCGAGGTACACGCTTTGCTGTCACACCGTAGCTTGTTGCAAATGTGCTTAGAGTTCCGAGGGTAGAGCATCCTGATTACCCCAGTTATGAGCGTTTAAGGACTGTGTCCAAAGACGAGATGATGTTTGCTTTCTATGAGCACCCATCTGTTTGGGGTGAGCGTCAGTTTTCATCATGTCGGCCTTTTGCTAAAGGTCCTAGATTCATGAACATGGTGATGACTTTTGTGTTGCACCCACTCTCTCACTATAACTCTATCACAGAGCCTCGTGCTCGATTTTTGCTTTCTTTATTAGAGCACCTCACAATAGATTTTCCTTCACATTTCATTCTTTCCATCATAGATGTGTTTAGGGATTCGGCTACCCGTGATAAGCTCATCTTTCCTTCTGCTATCACGAGGATCTTATGCCATTTTTCTGTTCCTTTTCCCTCCTCTGATCACTTCCCTGTCATGTGTGCCATAGATGCTGCTATAGTAAAACGTAATAATGCATAGTTTAGGTCTCAACAAGAGTCAGCAGCTCCTCCCTCTGGTTCGACTCCATCTCGTTCAGTGCCTTCTCGATCTGTTCCATCTACATCTGCTCCCTCCTCTTCTATGGGCGATGTATCTCTTGGAGACGTCATGGCACAGCTACAGCGCATGGATGCTCGCCTCAATACACTCTCCACTGAGTTGTATCAGGTGAATGTTCGTGTTGGCCATATTGCTAGACGGCAGGCGACCATGCGTGGTTTTGCTCCTGAGGCTACTCCTTCACCACCTCCTCCAGTGGCTTCTGATTCTGATGCTGAAGATGATGCTGATGCTGGTGATGATGATGATGCTTCGGATGATGATGATGGAGATGCTAGCTCTACTGATGAGATGTCTACTTGACACTCTTGCCCTTTGTCACTCGTGACAAAAAGGGGGAGTAGTTTTGGATATGAGAGTAGTCACTCTTAGGGGGAGAGTTAGCATAGGACATTTTTGTTAGGGGGAGTGTTGATATTTGATGGATGTAGTGAGGATATTTTATGTATCTTTTCTTTTCTTTCTTATATAGATACATTGTTCTTGTATATTTGGTCTTGTGATCAGTTCTACATACATTGTACTTATCTTTCTTATATGTGGATGTATGTCTCTTTCACTTATCTCGTACATGTGTTGTTTCTTTTCTCTCTTTATTCACATGCTTCTTTTTAATTGTATGCAATCTATTATTTCTGTTTCACACTAAGATGCCTTGATGAGTTTTGTTTCAAGTGTTTCAGAAATACAGGTTGTCAAAGTCTACTTGCCATTAACTCTCTTTTTGCAAAGTTTTTCAAGAGTTTGTGTTACGATAGATTTTACTGTATGTAACAAGTGAGTATGAGTTGAGTGTTTTATGACTTCTCTCATATGTTCATTTTTTTGTTGTGTTTTGTCACGGATTGCTAAAGGTGGAGATTATTAGGACATATGTGGTTCACATGTTAAGAACATATGTCATATTTTTATGTAATTAGCTAATCCTTTGACAAAACGCACTTTACTTGTAATTGGGTAGATTTAGAATGTGTTGAAATATGTAAGGTTGAATTTTATCAACCATCTTATTGGCTTTATTCCGTACCAATTTGCTTGTAATTTAAGCACCTAGTAACCCTGTATTTAGGTGGGATTATTGTAAGGGTAGTGTGTGAGAAGATGTGAAGAAAAGCTCAAGTATGTGTAAAGAATCAGAGTTTCGTGGCTAGGACTCCCGAGTAGCTCGCGGCTTCAAGCCGCCAATTGTAGGCATGTGAGAAGCACATGGGGGAGCTGAAGGGTCACGCCAGCTGTCACACTATAGGACAAAAGTCCTAGGCTGGCCAGGCCATTAGCTCGCGGCTTGAACTCGCAACTCAGTCCAGTCGCGAGGCCAAGCTGCCAAAACACCTTGTTTGGGAAAATCTGACTCTTCGCATTCCTTTCTCACCCTACTATATATAAACCCTTATACCCACCAAATGAGTAAAGCTTCCAGAGAGAATTTTGTGAGAGAAACCCTAGAGAAAAACAAGATTGCCTCATTCCCAATCTTTACCTTAGAGACTCTACAAATTCCTCTACTCTCTCCCTCTTCATTGGTATACCCTTGAGAGGCTTTTGGCCAAATCCTTTTCTCACCACACCCACGTCTGTGAGAAGGTTTATTTGGTACTGTTGGGAAGCAGTTAGGAAGGAACCAATCTACATTGGTTGATGCTATGGTCTAGTAGCGGAATCCGGGAAGCTAAAGAAGAAATAGGTTCGGCGTAACCTCGTTGGAGCAAGAAGCTTGGAGGGCTTAGGTACTCAGGTAGATTAGGCTTGGAGGGTCTTCTGCTGTTCATGTATTCCAACTACATTCTTTAGTGGATTATTTACCGCTTGGAGGGCGGCAGAGAGGTTTTACGCCAAGGGCTTCGGTTTCCTCTTCGATAACACATCGTGTGTTGTCCGTGTGTTTGCATCTTCCTTCCCTTTATCTTTACCTTATATTTACTGCTGTGGATGTGTTTATATTTGGCTTAGATTAGTTATCATTTCTGTGTTTGGCTTATATTCATGTTTCGCACATTAATTGTTTGATAATAAGCTTGAATTGATAATTTGTAAATCGAGGTCTAAACGTTCAAGGGTGTTTCATACCCATTTTGAACTTTCAATTGGTATCAGAGCGGGTACACTTGTTGTGGTTTTAATACCTTAGTGTGATCCCTGACCCCTTTTGAGATGGATAGGTCTCAATCTCTTAATGTACCACCATTTTTTTATGATAATAATTATGCCTTTTGGAAAGTCCGTATGAGGGTGTTTTTGTGTTCTATTGATGATGTTGTGTGGGATGCAGTTGAAGTAGGTTGGACAAAGCCGGAGGCTACCAAGTCTACTTGGGATAAGGTTGCTCTTGCGGCGGCCAATGCAAATAGCAAGGCATTGAATGCTATTTTCTGTGGTCTCTCCAGAAGAATTTCACCGGATTTCTCATATCGCCATTGCTAAGGAAGCATGGGAGATTCTGGAGACTACCTATGAAGGGACTAAGAAAGTGAAGGACACTAAACTTCAGATGTTGACCACTCACTTTTAGGAGTAAAAGATGAGTGAGGATGAGTCCTTTGATTCGTTTTATAGCAAATTGAACGAAGTGGTTGTTGGAAAATTCAATTTAGGGGAAAAGACGAAGGACTCGAAAATTGTAAGAAAGATCCTTTGGTCTCTACCAGAGAGTTTCCGTGCCAAAGTGACAACCATTAAAAAGAGCAAAGATCTTGATGACATCAAGGTTCAAGAGTTGGTTGGTTCTTTGCAAACGTATGAGTTGTCCTTACCCACACAAAAGAAGAGCAAGTCTCTAGCTCTTAAAACAATTGATGAGAAAGTTGTATCTCATGACTCTTCGGAGGAAGATGCTGTGGATAAAGATGTGGCATACCTTGTGAAAAATTTTCAGAAATTCTTGAAGCTTAAAAACAGTGGGAAATCTGGAGACAAAGGAAAATTTCAGAGTTCCGGAAAGGAGAAGAAAGAATTCAGAAGAAAAAAGGGTAGAGATTCCCAATCCTTACAAGGAATCACATGCTTTGAGTGTAATGGACACAGACACTTCAAAAAGAAATGTCCCAACTATTTGAAGTCCAAAGGAAAGGTCTATGCCACTACTCTAAGTGACCAGGATTCATCAAACTTTGACTCAGAAGAGAGCTGTGATGGAGAAGGAAATTTCTTAGCATTCATGACCATTGCTCATGTGGAATCCTCAGATGATTTGGATGAACTTGTTCAAGAACTTGGGGAGCACAGTGATGATGAATCCTTAGGGATTGTTGAAGAATCAGATGCTGAAGAGGAGAAAGATACAGCTAACCTTCAAAAGAATTATGCCTTACTTCTTGAGAAATCAGGAGAGTACACAAAGGTGGTGAAGGCGGCTGTGAAAAAGATGAAAAGAGCTGAGGAAGATTACAAAAGTCTCTTGGTCATATATAAATAGGCTAAGTGTGAGATTGAGACACTAAATGGCGAGCTATTTGAAGCCTATACGAAAGTGAGGTTTCTTGAGCAAGAAGTAGTGCAAGCTCATGCCAAGATAGAGAGAGTCTCCTCCCAAAAGTTAGAAGATGTTATCTCATCTCAAAAACTGTCCTCAGACAAGTCCGGGTTGGGATACACCGGAGGAAGTAGCTCATCAGTCAAAGTTACCAAAGAAGTAAAGTTTGTAAAGGCCAAAGAGACGGTTGTAGAAGAGCAAATTCCTGAGAAAGTAAAGGTTGAGAAGAAGAAGAAGATGGATGATCAACAAGTGGTTAATAAGTCCCGTAATCAATCTGAAGCCAGATTTGAAGTTAGAGGAAGATCTCTCCCAAGATCACAACGGGGTCCTAGAACGGATTATGTTTGTCACTATTGCGGATTGCAAGGACATACTAGACCCAACTGTCAAAAGCTGAGAGCAGACAACAATGCAAGCGCACCTCGGTCACGAGGAAGAAGAAATGACAATAGGTCTGGGAATGGTGAGTAACCAAGAAGTGAAAACCGTGATCCAGGAATGATGGACGTGATGAAGATGATCGGTGCTTTCACCAACTGCTTGGAAAGCTTCACACAAAGGTTTGAAAGTCCTAACTCTCATACCCAATCCATCAAGGATACCACCCCAAACGCATGTGACGTATGGGTGTCGAAGGGTACTTATGTATAAGCATTACAACATGTCCATGCATTAATACTTCCCATGTTTGAGAATTTGCTTGGTTGTGTGCTTCTTGTGTTTTTAAGTTGCGTTATGCCTTATTTGTTTGTTTTGTTTCCAATGTTTCTACATTGTTGTTTTTGTTGTTGTTTTGATCAATCTTTTAGTGCTTTTGTGTCAAAAATCCAAAAACACATAAAAAGTAGAACATCAAAAAGTTTGATCGAATTTGTTGAGTTTATGTCTTAAATCATGTTTTGCCTTGTACCTTTGTACTAATGGCCTTGTGCATCTACGAGCATAGCTTGTTCTCTATGCACGCATATCATTGTGGGAGAAATTTTGAAATCTATGTGACTGTTGTAAATAGATCTTCAACCTTGTCATGAATGATTAGTGAATGGTTTTGTTGATCTTGAGACATGCATAGACTCATGCCTATATATCTTCCCACTCTTTATTTTTCTGTTTTTACTTAAAAAAGTTCTCAAAATGTAAATCTCTAAATGAAAAGAGATATAGAGCTGCAAAAGCCTGTCGCATGTACTAGTATTTGACTAGGAAAAAGGGAAAGCGACCAAAATGAAAATGTATGATGCCCAAAAAGCCAAAGGCTGACTCATCAATTGAAATATCAAAAATTTCTGGCATCAATCTCACAATGAGATTTTTCTTTGCTTAAAAAGTGCAAATGATAAGTTGAATATGGAGCCAAATGAAAAGCTTCAATGAATGTAATCAAGTTTATGTGGGAGGTCATATATGCATGTTTCTATAATTGAGATAGGTCACATGATCTAGTGCTAGTTGTGTATGCCTTGATTGAATTGATCATTGAAGCTTCACATTGGACTAAGGACTATCTCATTTTTTATATCCACACACAACACACAAGTCTATGTTTAATAAATGGCATATTCATTTGTGTGATTGTACCTGTTTAAATGTGTTTTCACATGCTCAATCTTTGTTGATCAAACACAAAAAGATTTTTGAGTGTTTTTAGTTGTTTTTGGAAAGTATTTTGTTTTTACAAAAAAGTCAAAATTTTCAAAAACAGTGTTGCCCTGTTTTTGCAGCTAAGTCGCAGGTTAGCACAGGCGCATGTCCAAGTCGTGAGCCCACTCAAAGAGTTTCCCGGCTCACTGGCGAGTCAAGGTCTCAGTCGCGAAAAATACTTAGAAAATTTTTCAAAATTTGAGCTTTTGTAAATTTCGCGGCTCAGTTTGGCGACTTGTTCATGGGTGGAAGGTCCAATCGCGAGGTTACTTAGAGATTTTCGCAGCTCAGCTCGCGACTCCCTCGCGGGTAGATTCTCCAGTTACAAAAATCACTTAGAAGATTTTTCAAGAATCTTTGTTTCACAGTGTTTCGCGGCTTACTTTGGCGACTTGTTCCAGTCGCGAAAAACGCGTGTTTTGCGTCTTAAAGTCAGTTTTCAAAAACTTTTCAGTTTTCCCTCGAATATTTGTGACTGTTCATTGTCTTCTC
This sequence comes from Quercus aquifolioides, assembly GCA_019022515.1. Classification (NCBI taxonomy): domain Eukaryota; kingdom Viridiplantae; phylum Streptophyta; class Magnoliopsida; order Fagales; family Fagaceae; genus Quercus; species Quercus aquifolioides. Next base: position 211,277 of record JAFHAW010000032.1, on the reverse strand, counting down.
CATCTCTCTCACTGAAACACTCCGTGTTCACTATCGAAAACCACCATTTCTGCATCAATCTTCAAGAAAAAGGTGTGGGTCTTCTGTCTTTTACTTAAGATTTCATGATTTAAGTGTTATATTTTTGAATCTATGTGTTTTGATAATGGGTTGAAATGTGAGGGGTTCGAACATGGTTTTGTTTAAACATGGTTGAGTTTGTTGAATGGTTTGTTGTTGCCAATGACTTGTTCAGAGTTGCTTCACATAGTGTTTTGACTTATTTGAGTTTTCTTACCTTGATTGTCTCTGTTTGTGCATATCACTTTCATGATATTGTGTTGAAATGTTTGTTGTCCGTGACACTTTACTACTCATTTTTGACAAAGTGAGCTGTAATGCCTGTTACTTTCTGTGTGTTTGGCATCTGTTTCCTGGTTCGTGTGTTTCAGGTCTTCAGCAATGCTTATTCTGTCACATTATTGACTTAGTTCTCGTTCTATGATTCTATGTCTTCTAAGTCTGTTTGGTCTTTGTACTCTCATCTCTTGACTAGATCTAACAAAATGAGTGTGTTGTGGATTTGGTACTTTGCTGTGTGTTTTTACAGACGTCTCGACGATCCTCCAAAGGAAAAGAGGTTATGACAGAAGAGGAAACATTACCTGTTGCAAAACAAACACGTTCTTCATCACAACCATCTACTGAACTCAATAGTGATTTGTTCAGAACTCCTCAGCACCTACATGCTTACTCAAGCATTTTTGACCGAGCAACTCCTATAGTGGAATGGGAGGTCCGATTTGACACTTTGGAAACCACTTTTGTCCCTCGGATCTTCGAGGCAAAAGATTGGGCAGAATTATTTGGAAATTTTGTTGATCCAATGATGGAACTAGTGAAGGAGTGTTTCGCCAACATAGTTGATCTTGAAAGTGAACTAAACTGTATGGTAAGAGGAACAGAGTTCATCATTAGTCCGGACACCATAGCTGAACTTCTCAAAATCACTAGACCTGAGATTGCCGACCTAACTCCTTATGATGATCACACTCCAGTGATTCACAACATTCTCGAAGTTCTTGGTCCTGGCCATGACATCTCCAGTGCCGGCACATCCATAAGTACTACCAAGTTTTCACCTGAGTTGACAACATTGAAGCTGATCATGTTTACCAACCTCTATCGGTTGACCAACACGGTGTATATCAACCTTGGAAGGGCTCAATTTCTATGTGATCTCATCACAGGCACCACCATTGACATCTGTGCCCATATCTTTTATATCATAAGAAAGACAGCGACTCGAACAGTAGCACGAGGGTGCCTTCCATTTTGCAGTCTCATTATGAAATTTGTTCTAAGTGAAGGTGCTACTCCTCCCTCAGTTGGGAAAATAATTGCTCGTCCTCGTCCAATCTCTATGTCCACTCTACAAGCTAGTAGAAGTCATTCATCCAAAACTCCAAAGAGTGCCCATTTCTCTCCTGCTACTCCATCTACTCTTGAGCCAGACACACATGTACATGCCACCCATGTATCACAGCAACCTAGCACTACACAAGCACAATTTGCCCCTCAACCTGATAGGTTAGAGATGCTATTTGAGACCCTCCACAAGCGTGTTAGGACATATGTGTTCACATGTTAAGAACATATGTCATACTTTATGTAAATTGGCTAATCCTTTGACAAAACGCACTCTACTTGTAATTGGGTAGTTCTAGGTGTTTTTAACACTTCAAGAAACAAGGTTTCAAGATCAAGTGTTGAAATCATCAAGTCTGTCCAAGAAAAAGCAAGCTGAAGTGCAGAATTTTAAAAGCTCAACACCTACTCGATAGCTACCTCGACACCTGCTATCTGTCGAGATTTAAAAAATCAAATTTTCTGTTTCTGATTTCTTGGGATCCGTGAATGTGTTTTTGGGTCTTCTTTTCTTCTAACCCTAAACATATAAATGGAGTGTTTTAAGAGCCGTCAACATAGACACAAGTTGCAAAAAGCATTGAGCAATCCTTGTTCAAGCAAATTGTGATAAAAGACGAAGTACTTGACCTAGTTCATCTTTTTTGAAGAAGTTGCTGTGTATTTGCACCATAGGGTTTTGTGACCAAGCATCTTCTAGATCTTCATCGCATAGGATGAACTGAAGAACTTTGCAGCCAACCTCTCTTTCTAAAGTTGGTGTTTGAAGTCGCGTACTGGGATCCGCGCATCTGGTTAGTCACGTACTTGGGAGCCGTGCATTAAAAGGGGAAACTGTCGCTACAGATCAAGTCCAATTGGGTATTGGGGTAAGGGTTCAACTGTAGATTGGTAAGGTACTTGGGATTCCTTATTTGTAACCGCTTGATTTGATAATAGTGGAGTTTTGGGAGTGGTGACCTGAAAATCACCCGGTGGGGTTTTTGCCGTTAGGGTTTTCCCCATTCGTGAACAAATCACCGTGTTATTTATTTTCCGCTGCATATTTAGTTTTTTGGTGATTTGTTTGTGCTTCCATATATTTGCATGTTAAATTGATTAATTAATAACTTGGCTAATTAATTAATTAGTTTAATCACAAGGGGTCATTCAGTTTGTGGCCTATCAAATGGTATCAGAGCAGGCACACTCTGATTAGGTTAATCTTTGCTGTGTTGATCCATTGACCCCTGTTTGTCATGGATAGAGGACAATCTCTAATTATACCTCCTTTATTTGATGGGACTAACTATGCCTACTGGAAAGTATGCATGAGAGCTTTTTTGCAGTCTTTAGATGAGAAGGTGTGGCAAGCTGTTGAGATTAGCTGGACCAAGCCAAAAGAAGCGCCGGCCGATTGGGATGAAGCCAAGATCAAGGCGGCAAACTTCAACAGCAGAGCGTTGAATGCCCTATTTAGCACTGTCACCAATGAGGAGTTCAAAAAGATATCCTCAACAGAAACTGCTAAGGAGGCATGGACCATCCTCCAGACAACCTATGAAGGAACAAAGGCTGTCAAAGATTCAAAACTACAGAGGCTCACTACTAGCTTTGAAGAGATAAAGATGGAGGAGGATGAGTCGTTTGATGAGTTCTATGCCAAGCTTAAGGACATAGTGAACTCAGCCTTCAATCTTGAGGAAACCATCCCTGAACCCAAGGTTGTAAGGAAGGTGCTCAGATCTCTACCTGAGAGATTTTATGCCAAGATTATGGCAATAGAAGAATCAAAGGACATTGACAAAATTCCTTTGACTGAGTTAGTTGGGAACTTGCAGACCTACGAGCTAGGGTTATCAAGAATTGGCAAGTCAAGCAAGGGCAAGAGCATGGCCCTGAAGGCTAAGAGCAGTGATACAGATGAGTCTTCCGATGACGAAAATTCCAAGATGAAGTCCTACATTACAAGGCAGTTCAAGAAGTTTATGAAGAACGCCAATGGGAGGAACTTCGACAAGGACCGCAGACAATCCAGTTCTTCTCAGTTTAAGAACCAAGACAAAGGAAGGAAGGATGCAAAGGATGGTGGTCAGTACACTGTTCCGGCAGGACCGAAGTGTTTTGGATGTCACGGGTTTGGACATATGAAGAATGAGTGTCCTACATACCTCAAGAGCATTGGGAAGAGCAAGGCACTTGCTGCAACCCTAAGTGACACTGAGCCTGAAGATGATTCCGATAGTGAGGATGACGGAATCTTAAATGCCTTCACTGCCACAGTCAATCCTACTGAAGGGATTGTTGAAGAAGTGGAACAGGAAGAAGAATTGGTGGATACTGAATGCGAGAAGATGGATGACAAAGATGATATCCATTCAGCCTATGAGAAGCTTTACAAGCATTCTGAGAAGCATGAGAAGTTGTATAGGCTGGCCACTAAGAAGCTCAGTGATGTGGAACTTGATCGTGAAGAATTGTCCACAAAGTTTGATGAAGCAAATCAAACTATTGAAGCACTGAGGTTTGAGAACAACTTCCTGGCTGAGAAGACCAAGAAGCTTGAAGCGGAGCTGTTTCAAGTCAGAGCTCAACTGGAGAGGACTTCAAGTGTAAAACTTGATGAGATGCTCAGCAACCAGAAATCTGCTTCAGATCGAACAGGTTTAGGGTATGGTCTTTCTTTCTCTAATTCTGCTTCTACTAGTTCTACTGTTTTTGTTCCTCCTGCTAATACTGATAAAGTTGAGAACACTAATGTTAAAACTGAATTAGCTAGTGAGAACGTAGACAAGGAGAAATCTATCTTAGGAGCACCCCCTAAGCATGATAAGAAAGATGCTAGAAACCCTAGGGCTAAGAAGGCTAACTCTCAAAAGGCTAAACAAAAGAAGCAGCATCTCTGTCATCATTGTGGAGCTGCAGGTCATACTCGACCAAATTGCTACAAGTGGCTAGCCACCCAATAGAGCAACAGCATGACAGCATCTGGAAGCCAAAATCAGCTTCAATCCTCTCTTGCTCCTCTTGGAGATCTTCTGAAACCCCTCATGTTCCTTTCGAACTTGAACGGTTTTAATTCTTCCCCCTCTCCGCCGGTTCAAGGATTTAATCAAAGGAAAGGTTCTTCCAAGGTGTGGAAGAAAAAGGACTCTAAGTGATTTCATCACTTTCTTCTCCCTTCTCGTTTTTCTTGTTTGTTGCATTACTTGTGAGTTTTGTTTTTTTTTGCTGAGTCAGTCTAGTTTTTTTTTTGCATTTTTTTTGCTTTGCTTAACATGTTTTTGTGTGTTTACTTTCAGTTTTGTTTATTTTGTTTTTCATATAAAAATAAAAAAAAATTGAAAATTTTGAAAAATACAAAAACAGTATGTGTTTTGTGTACTTTGGTACTTGTGTATTTTGGATGGCCAATGAAACAGAGTTTTCTAAACTTTGTATCTCTTGTAGCTTAGATGAGCATCTTTATGCACAACTAAGCAAGTGAGCTTTGTGGCTCTTGTTTGTGATGAGTAAGATTAGGTTATCTCTTAAACTTAACACTCATATCACTCTTTTTGACGGGTAGGACTAGAAAATCCTAAGAGAAAGGCTTTAATAACCATCTCACCACTGTTGCATGCCAATCATTAATGACATCTGTATGTTTCGGCATAGCAAAAGTGTGATGTCAATGACATTTGTGTGCTTAGGCATAGCAAAATTGGAATGTCAAATATCAATGAGTAATTCTTTTCTTTCTCATAAGCCCATGCATGATATGCTTAAAAATAAAATATGCAAAGAAATAAAAAGCAAAAAGATTAAAAATGCTTTAAAAATGGTTGCAAGCGTGTATTCTAGGAGAGGTGGGAGTTATAGGATGTACCTCGAAGGTGATAGTCCCCATCAAACAGTTATGATTGTATGTGAGTTAAAGTTATTTTCTCGTATCTCAGATCGTCATAACATGTATACACATATGCAATCTTGTGATGTTTTTCACACACAACACGCAATATTCTTTGCTACTCATGATACATGTGCAGGTACAATGTGATTTGGCCATCACAAAGGTTTTACATGTGCTAATGTATACTCACTAAACTGTCATGACTTATTTTTGAAATATAAAATTGGTTAGACCTGTTTAGTGTGTGTGTGTGTGTTTTGGGAGGTCCATGTGCTTAATTTGTCATTGAGAGATGATTTTTGAGAGCTTATTATGTTGGTTGGATCTTAGTTGAGGTGCATGTTTGGATTGCATTCATGTCTGTGTTTTTCACTTCTCGAAAAACTGTTTTTCTAAGCTGGCTCGACACCTCCTCGACACCTCCTCGATACCTGATCATCTGTCGAGCTTCTAAGCCTTTCCTTATCGCAATCTCGACACCTCTTCGACACCTTGTGGATCGATCGAGAAACCTCCTGTCTCCTCGATACCTGGTCGATCAATCGAGACTCTACTCTTGGTTCAGGTGTTCTTACCTTGATACCTTCTCGACACCTTCAGCTGTCGACGACCATTTCCTCGATACCTTCCTCGATAACTTCCTCGATACCTCTCGACACCTCAGCTATCGGGATTTACTAAAGCTTCTATATATAGCTCTGTTGCGATCCGGTTCTCATTTCCTTAATCTCTCTCGATCTGTCCGTGGCTGTTCATCTTCCAAAGCACCTTTTCTCACTCAAAATCTCCAACCCACCTGATTTTCGGCCTTCCTTGCTTCAAATCAAGTGGTATGACCTCATTTATCTTTCCTTATTCATGCATTTCATGTTTTGAATCTTAGGTTTTGGAATTTTTGAAAAATTTTGGGGTTTTTCAAACTAAATGAGTTTTTCTTGAAATTTTGGGTTGGGTTTTCAATTAAATGCTTTCAAAATGTTATACATTGTATTCCATGTGCATTAGAATGATATTTACATGCATTTAGATGTGTGTTTCTTGTATGTGTGCTGCTAGGTTTGGATTGGGCTGAGCCCATGATGCTTTTTAAGTTGCATGTCACATGTTCATGCATTCCCCATGCATACGTACTTTCTGTTCAATATATATTTGATATTTGAACTGTTTGGGACCTTTCTGATTGTCTCCCTCTCTATCTCTTTCTCATTATGTTTACGTTAGTAGTGTCTATGGCACCAAAACGTAAGACCGTTCCGTCTCGGAATCCTCTTCGTTCCGGGGCACATCTTCTTTTGATCCTACTCCTCTTAACCTTCGGTTCCGTGATAGAGATGCCCACAAGGCATTTATTGAGAACTTTTCTAGACGAGGTGTTCATTCGGAATGCCAAGTCATTCTGGCGGACTTCGCCGACACTGACCTCCCTGATGTCATTCACAGTAGGGGTTAAGAGTCACTGTGTGACATCCCGGTCACCTGTCTGATTCAGGAGTTTTACTCCAATATGGACAGGATTGATTCTTCAGTACCTCTTTTTCATACTCGCGTTCGAGGTACGCGCATTACTGTCACACCGCAGCTAGTTGCGGATGTGCTTAGAGTACCGAGGGTAGAGCATCCTGATTACCCCGGTTGTGAGCGTCTGAGGACTGTGTCCAAAGACGAGATGATGTCTGCTTTTTGTGAGCGCCCTTCTGATTGGGGTGAGCGTCAGTTCACATCATGTAGACCTTTTGCTAAAGGTCCTAGGTTCCTTAACATGGTGATGACCTTTGTACTCCATCCTCTCTCTCACTATAACTCTATCACCGAGCCTCGTGCTCGTTTCTTGTTATCTCTTCTTAAGCATCTTACGATAGATTTTCTTTCTCACTTCATTTTCTCTATCATAGATGTTCATTTAGATTCGGCGTCCCGTGATAAGCTCATCTTTCCTTCCGCTATCACGAGGATTCTACGCCATTTTTCCATCCCTTTCCCTGTGTCTGACCACTTCACACACATATCTGCCATAGATGCCGCTACCATAAAATGTAGTGAGGCTTAGTTTAGGTCGAGACAGCCGGACTCCACTCCTCCCTCCCGTTCAACTCCATCCAGATCAGCTCCATCTACATCGGCTCCTTCTACCTCTATAGGCGATGTATCTCTTGGAGACATTATGGCGCAGCTGCAGCGCATGGATGCTCGCCTCGATACACTCTCCTCTGAGTTGTATCAGGTGAATGTTCGTGTTGGTTGTATTGCACGACAGCAGGCGACCATGGGTGGTTTTGCTCCTGAGGCTACTCCTTCACCACCACCTCCAGTCGCTTCGGATTCTGATGCTGAGGATGATGATGATGATGATGGTGATGACGATGATGCTTCAGATGCTAATGATGGAGATGCTAGTTCTTCTGATGAGATGTCTACATGACACTCTTACCCTTTGTCACTCGTGACAAAAAGGGGGAGTAGTTTTGGATTATGGAGTAGTCATCTTAGGGGGAGAGTTAGTATAGGACATTTTTTATAGGGGGAGTGTTGATATTTTTGAGGGATGTAGTGAGGTTTTTGATGTATCTTTTCTTTTCTATCTTGTTAGATACATTGATCCTGTATATGAGGTCTTTTGACCAGTTTTACATACATTGTACTTATTTTCTCTATATGTGGATGTATATTTTTCTTTCACCTATCTCTTCATGTGTTGTTTCTTTTCTATCTTTATACACATGTTCTTTATACTTATATGCAATCTAATTATTTCTGATTCACACAAGATGCCTTGATGAGTTTTGTTTAAAAGTGTTTCAGAAATACAGGTTGTCAAAGTCTACTTGCCATAAACTCTCTTCTTGCAAAGTTTTTCAAGAGTTTGTGTTAGGATAGATTTTATTGTATTCAACAAGTGAATATGAGTTGAGTGATTTATGACTTTTCTCATATGTTCGTTTGTTTGTTGTGGTTTTGTCACGGATTGCCAAAGGGGGAGATTGCTAGGACATATGTGTTCACATGTTAAGAACATATGTCATACTTTATGTAAATTGGCTAATCCTTTGACAAAACGCACTCTACTTGTAATTGGGTAGTTCTAGGTGTTTTTAATACTTCAAGAAACAAGCTTTCAAGATCAAGTGTTGAAGTCATCAAGTCTGTCCAAGAAAAAGCAAGCTGAAGTGCAGAATTTTTAAAGCTCGACACCTGCTCGATAGCTACCTCGACACCTGCTATCTGTCGAGATTTAAAAAATTAGATTTTCTGTTTCTGATTTTTTGGGATCCGTGAATGTGTTTTTGGGCCTTCTTTTCTTCTAACCCTAAACATATAAATGGAATGTTTTAAGAGCCGTCAACATGGACGCAAGTTGCAAAAAGCATTGAGCAATCCTTGTTCAAGAAAATTGTGATAAAAGACGAAGTTCTTGACCTAGTTCATCTTTTCTGAAGAAGTTGCTGTGTATTTGCACCATAGGGTTTTGTGACCAAGCATATTCTAGATCTTCATCGCATAGGATGAACTGAAGAACTTTGCAGCCAACCTCTCTTTCTAAAGTTGGTGTTTGAAGTCGCGTATTGGGATCTGCGCATCTGGTTAGTCACGTACTTGGGAGCCGTGCATTAAAAGGGGAAACTGTCGCTACAGATCAAGTCCAATTGGGTATTGGGGTAAGGGTTCAACTGTAGGTTGGTAAGGTACTTGGGATTCCTTATTTGTAACCGCTTTATTTGATAATAGTGGAGTTTCGGGAGTGGTGACCTGAAAATCACCCGGTGGGGTTTTTGCCGTTAGGGTTTTTGCCGTTAGGGTTTTCCCCATTCGTGAACAAATCACCGTGTTATTTATTTTCCTCTGCATATTTAGTTTTTCGGTGATTTGTTTGTGCTTCCATATATTTGCATGTTAAATTGATTAATTAATAACTTGGCTAATTAATTAATTAGTTTAATCACAAGGAGTCATTCAGTTTATGGCCTATCAAAGCGCCTTGAGGAATTGGAAAAGACTCTCAGACAAGGCCAGAGAGAGCAGTTAGAGAGAATGGCAATCATGCAGGACCAAATCGATGTTTTAGCAACACAAGTTGATAGCATTTTCACCAAGTTACAACAGTGACCCTTTGGCCATTCGTGTCAAAAAGGGGGAGAATTTTTAGGCAGCTCTTGAGGGGGAGTGCTTGTTTTGAGGGGGAGCTTTCACATTTTGTTGAGCCTTCATATTTTATGATGTTTTGTTTATAGCTTTGATATTGTGTTGGTTATCTGCTGTTAGTATAGGTTTGTTACTCAGTGGTTTCAATTTTTGGTTTGGCTAAAACTCTTAACTCTTGGATAGTTTTATTTTAGTAGTTACACAGTATATAATATGTTGTTACTCAGCATATCTTACTCTTTGTTTTCATTTGTACCCATGTTGCTTATGTAAGCTTTAAGGGTTTGTTTCCATGCACTTATGCTTGTTTGTAGGCTTTTATGGTTTGTACCATACAATGCAATATTTTTTGCTTTGTAGCCTTGCCTTTGTGGCTTATGTACTTGTTGTTAAATGCTTTGCATTTCAATTTAGTACAACACTCTTGTGCCCTTGTAGGATTGTACCTAGATGCATATATGTTTGTATGCATTGGTTGAGTGTTGGACTTGCAAATGATACTCTTCAATTGAGCTTATCATATTGCATGTCTGGATGTTCATTCCGTGTGTGAATGAGCATTGTGATCACTTTTGTTTAGTGATTGCTTGTTTGGTCTTGCCATGGTTTATTTCTTTATTCCATTTTGCTTGATCATTCTATTATTGCTCCATATGAATTTCAAGTTTTTCTGCATACAATGATACTGCTGTGTTGTTTTGTTTCAGGAGATACTTGTTCATATGTTCAAGAGCTTTTCAGAATCTAGAGTTAGGTGTGAGTGAGTTTTGTTCAACTATTCCCAACTCACATGTTAAGTCTAAAGTCTATTTTAGGGTTTTGTCACGGAATAGCCAAAGGGGGAGATTGTAAGGTTGAATTTTATCAACCATTTTGTTGGCTTTATTCTGTGCCAATTTGCTTGTAATTTAAGCACCTAGTAACCATGTATTTAGGTGGGATTATTGTAAGGGTAGTGTGTGAGAAGATGTGAAGAAAAGCTCAAGTATGTGTAAAGAAGCAGAGTTTCGCGGCTAGGACTCGCGGGTGGCTCGCAGCTTCAAGCCGCCAACTGCAAGCACGTGAGAAGTACATGGGGGAGTTGAAGGGTCACGCCAGCTGTCGCACTACAGGACAAAAGTCCCAGGATGGCCAGGCCGTTAGCTCACGGCTTGAACTCGCGACTCAGTCCAGTCACGAGGCCAAGCTGCCAAAACACCCTGTTTAGGAAAATCTGACTCTTCGCATTCCTTTCTCACCCTACTATATATAGACCCTTATACCCACCAAATGAGTAGAGCTTCCAGAGAGAATTTTGTGAGAGAAACCCTAGAGAAAAACAAGATTCTCTCATTCCCAATGTTTACCTTAGAGACTCTACAAATTCCTCTACTCTCTCCCTCTCCATTGGTATACCCTTAAGAGGCTTTTGGCCAAATCCTTTTCTCACCACACCCACATCTGTAAGACGGTTTATTGTTGAGAAGATGTGAAGAAAAGCTCAAGTATGTGTAAAGAAGTAGAGTTTCGCGGCTAGGACTCGCGGGTGGCTCGCAGCTTCAAGCCGCCAACTGCAAGCACGTGAGAAGCACATGGGGGAGTTGAAGGGTCACGCCAGCTGTCGCACTACAGGACAAAAGTCCCAGGATGGCCAGGCCGTTAGCTCGCGGCTTGAACTCGCGACTCAGTCCAGTCACGAGGCCAAGCTGCCAAAACACCCTGTTTGGGAAAATCTGACTCTTCGCATTCCTTTCTCACCCTACTATATATAGACCCTTATACCCACCAAATGAGTAGAGCTTCCAGAGAGAATTTTGTGAGAGAAACCCTAGAGAAAAACAAGATTCTCTCATTCCCAATGTTTACCTTAGAGACTCTACAAATTCCTCTACTCTCTCCCTCTCCATTGGTATACCCTTAAGAGGCTTTTGACCAAATCCTTTTCTCACCACACCCACATCTGTAAGAAGGTTTATTTGGTATTGTTGGGAAGCAATTAGGAAGGAACCAATCTACATTGGTTGATGCTATAGTCTAGTAGCGAAATCTGGGAAGCTAAAGAAGAAATAGGTTCGGCGTAACCTCGTTGGAGCAAGAAGCTTGGAGGGCTTAAGTACTTGGGTAGATTAGGCTTAGAGGGTCTTCTGCTGTTCATGTATTCCAACTACATTCTTTAGTGGATTATTTACCGCTTGGAGGGCGGCGGAGAGGTTTTACGCTGAGGGTTTCGGTTTCCTCTTCGATAACACATCGTGTGTTGTCCGTGTGTTTGCATCTTCCTTCCCTTTATCTTTACCTTATATTTACTGCTGTGGATGTGTTTATATTTGGTTTAGATTAGTTATCAATTCTGTGTTTGGCTTATATTCATGTTCCGCATATTAATTGTTTGATAATAAGCTTGAATTGATAATTTGGAAATCAGGGTCTAAACGTTCAAGGGTGTTTCATACCCATTTTGAACTTTCAAAATACTTCAAGAAACCGTGTTTCAAGATCAAGTATTGAAGTCTTCAAATTTGTTCAAGAAAACAAGCTGGAAGTGCAATTTCATTAAAGCTCGACAGCTGCATCTATCGAGCTTCAGTAAGCTGTTTCAGCCCCATGTCTCGACACCTGCTCGACAGCTTCTCGACAGATTCTATCTGTCGAGGTTTATAAAAATCAAAATTCTGATTTGATTTCTTGGGATCCGTGAATGTGTCTTTGGGCCTTCTTTTCTCCTAACCCTAGACATATAAAAGGATTGTTTTAAGGGCCGTCAACAGAGATACAAGTTGCACAAGCATTGAGCACTCTCTGTTCAAGCAATTTGTAACCAGAGACAAAGTTCTGCCCTTGTTCATCTCTTTTGAAGAAGTTGCTGTGTATGTGCACCTTTGGGTTTTGTGACCAAGCATCTTCTTGATCTTCATCGTGTAGGATGAACTGAGCAACTTTGCAGCAAACCCTCTTTCTAGTTGGAGATTGAAGTCGCGTACTGGGATCCGCGCATCGGTTAGCCACGTACTTGGGAGCCGTGCATCGAAAGGGGAAACTGTCACTACGGAACAAGTCCAATTGGGTATTGGGGTAAGGGTTCAACTGTAGGTTGGTAAGGTACTTGGGATTCCTTTACTTGTAACTGCTTGTTGTGATAATAGTGGAGTTTCGGGAGTGGTGACTTGAAAATCACCCGGTAGAGTTTTTGCCGTTAGGGTTTTCCCCATTCGGGAACAAATCACCGTGTCATTTAATTTTCGCTGCATACTTAGTTTCGGTGATTTGTTTGTGCTGCCACGTAATTGCATGTTAATTTGATTAATTAATAACTTGGCTAATTAATTAATTAAGTTAATCACAAGGGGTCAATACGCGTTTGGCCTATCAATATATATTGATTGATAATATGATATGTTGATGGCACATTATTTAATAAAATATTATATTGTTAGATCTAAAAAATAAAATCTCAATCATCATACAAAATGTCATAAGGAGTAAAATTTTTTCTAAACAATAATAACTAATTAAGAAGATATTAATTTAAGGTATTCAAAAGTTCACATTGGATAATGTGCAATACGGATATTGCTAATTGTTGAAGTATTCATGTTTTTTAGACGCTAGTCAACAAATAAAAATTACTCCGTAGTCTTTAGTTATACGTTTTCCAAACAATATATTATTAGTTTATTAAAATATCTTTGACCATGACAAATGACAGTGGTTCTTAGAAATTTCAATCACAAGACTTGCACAACAACTCTTTAGAAAAGCGAGTTTAAACCTATTAGACGTTTTCTTCTATATAAAGGTTGCCTTGGGTTCTCTCTAACTCACAAACCGATAAGCCATAACCATTGCATTGCCTTCAACACTTCGTCATTTTTGTTGTCTCTTGCTTCTGCTTCTTCCTCTCCTTCCCACTGTTTTCACCTATGCCGAAGCACATCATCTTATCACGTACGATAGGCCATAAACTGAATGATCCCTTGTGATTAATTAACCAATTAATTAGCCAAGTGAATTAATTAGGTTCAATTAACATGCAAACGCGTGGCAGCACAAACAAATCACCGAATAACTAAATATGCAGCGGAAAATAAATGACACGGTGATTTGTTCACGAATGGGGAAAACCCTAACGGCAAAAACCCCACCGAGTGATTTTCAGGTCACCACTCCCGAAACTCCACTATTATCAAATCAAGCGGTTACAAGTAAAGGAATCCCAAGTACCTTACCAACCTACAGTTGAACCCTTACCCCAATACCTAATTAGACTTGATCTGTAGTAACAATTTCCCCTTTTGATGCACGGCTCCCAAGTACGTGACTAACCAATTTGATGTGCGGATCCCTGTACGCGACTTCAAACACCAACTTTAGAAAGAGAGGTTGGCTGCAAAGTTCTTCAGTTCATCCTATGTGATGAAGATCTGGAAGATGCTTGGTCACAAAACCCTATGGTGCAAATACACAGCAACTTCTTCAGAGAAGATGAACTTGGTCAAGAACTCCGTCTTTGATCACAATTTGCTTGAACAAGGATTTCTCAATGCTTCTGCAACTTGTGTCTATGTTGATGGCTCTTAAAACACTCCATTTATATGTTTAGGGTTAGAAGAAAAGAAGGCCCAAAAACATATTCACGGATCCCAAGAAATGAGAAACAGAAAATCTGATTTTTTAAATCTCGACAGATAGCAGGTGTCGAGGTAGCTATCGAGCAGGTGTCGAGCTTTAAAAATTCTGCACTTCAGCTTGCTTTTTCTTGGACAGACTTGATGACTTCAATACTTGATCTTGAAACCTTGTTTCTTGAAGTATTAAAAACACCTAGAACTACTCAATTACAAGTAGAATGCATTTTGTCAAAGGATTAGCCAATTTACATAAAGTATGACATATGTTCTTAACATGTGAACACATATGTCCTAACAATCTTCCCCTTTGGCAATCCGTGACAAAACCACAACAAACAAATGAACATATGAGAGAATTCATAAATCACTCAACTCATATTCACTTGTTGAATACAATAAAATCTATCCTAACACAAACTCTTGAAAAACTTTGCAAGAAAAGAGCAGGTGTCGAGCTTTAAAAATTCTGCACTTCAGCTTGCTTTTTCTTGGACAGACTTGATGACTTCAATACTTGATCTTGAAACCTTGTTTCTTGAAGTATTAAAAACACCTAGAACTACCCAATTACAAGTAGAGTGCGTTTTGTCAAAGGATTAGCCAATTTACATAAAGTATGACATATGTTCTTAACATGTGAACACATATGTCCTAACAATCTCCCCCTTTGGCAATCCGTGACAAAATCACAACAAACAAATGAACATATGAGAGAAGTCATAAATCACTCAACTCATATTCACTTGTTGAATACAATAAAATCTATCCTAACACAAACTCTTGAAAAACTTTGCAAGAAGAGAGTTTATGGCCAGTAGACTTTGACAACCTGTATTTCTGAAACACTTTTAAACAAAACTCATCAAGGCATCTTGTGTGAAGCAGAAATAATTAGATTGCATACAAGTATAAAGAACATGTGTATAAAGATAGAAAAGATACAACACATGAAGAGATAGGTGAAAGAAAAACATACATCCACATATAGAGAAAGATAAGTACAATGTATGTAAAACTGGTCACAAGACCTCATATACAAGATCAATGTATCTAACAAGAATAGAAAAGAAAAGATACATCAGAACCTCACTACATCCCTAAAAAATATCAATACTCCCCCTATCAAAAATGTCCTATACTAACTCTCCCCCTAACATGACTACTCTCATAATCCAAAACTACTCCCCCTTTTTGTCACGAGTGACAAAGGGTAGAGTGTCATGTAGACATCTCATCAGTAGAGCTAGCATCTCCATCATCATCATCTGAAGTATCATCGTCATCACCATCAACATCATCATCCTCAGCATCAAAATCCGAAGCGACTGGAACAGGTGGTGAAGGAGTAGCCTCAGGAGCAAAACCACCCATGGTTGCCTGCCATCGTGCAATACGACCAACACGAACATTCACCTGATACAACTCAAAGGAGAGTGTATCGAGGCGAGCATCCATGCACTGCAGCTGCGCCATAATGTCTCCAAGAGATACATCGCCTGTAGAAGAAGGAGGAGCCGATGTAGATGGAGCTGATCTGGATGGAGCTGAATGGGAGGGAGGAGTGGAGCCTGGCTGTCTCGACCTAAACTGAGCCTCACTACATTTTACGGTAGCGACATCTATGGCAGATATGTGTGTGAAGCGGTCGGACACAGGGAAAGGGATGGAAAAATGGCGTAGAATCCTCGTGATAGCGAAAGGGAAGATGAGCTTATCACGGGATGCCGAATCTAAATGAACATCTATGATAGAGAAAATGAGGTGAGAAGAAAAATCTATCGTAAAATGCTCAAGAAGAGATAATAAGAAACGAGCACGAGGCTCGGTGATAGAGTTATAGTGAGAGAGAGGATGGAGTACAAACGTCATCACCATGTTTAGGAACCTAGGACCTTTAGCAAAAGGTCGACATGATGTGAACTGACGCTCACCCAATCAGAAGGGCGCTCACAAAAAGCAGACATTATCTCGTCTTTGGACACAGCCCTCAGACGCTCATAACCGGGGTAATCAGGATGCTCTACCCTTGGTACTTTAAGCACATCCGCAACTAGCTGCAGTGTGACAGTAATGCGCGTACCTCGAACGCGAGTATGAAAAAGAGGTACTAAAGAATCAATCCTGTCCATATTGGAGTAAATCTCCTGAATCAGCACAAGAGGACAGGTGATCGGGACGTCACATAGTGACTCCCAACCCCTACTGTGAATGACATCGGGGAGGTCAGTGTCGGCGAAGTCCGCCAGAGTGACTTGGTGTTCCGAATGAACACCTCGTCTAGAAAAGTTCTTAGTAAATGCCTTGTGGGCATCTCCATCACGGAACCGAAGGTTTAGAGGAGCAGGATCAGAAGAAGATGATGCCCCGGAACGAAGAGGGTTCCGAGACGGAATGGTCTTACGTTTTGGTGCCATAGACACTACTAACGTAAACACAATGAGAAAGAGGTAGAGAGGGAGACAATCAGAAAAGTCCCAAACAGTTCAAATATCAAATATATATTGAACAGAAAGTACGTATGCATGGGGAATGCATGAACATGTGACATGCAACTTAAAGAGCATCATGGGCTCAGCCCAATCCAAACCTAGCAGCACATATACAATAAACACACATCTAAATGCATGTAAATATCATTCTAATGCACATGGAATGCAATGTATGACATTTTAAAAGCATTTAAGTGAAAAACCTACCTAAAATTTCAAGAAGCACTCATAAATTTTGAAAATCCCCAAAAATTTCCAAAGAATCCCAAAATCTAGGTTTCAAAACATGCAATGCATGAAAAAGAAAGGAAAAATGAACATACCGGGTGATGGAAATCAAGGGTAGATCAAAAAGGATGAAGATTTGAAGCTTTGAGTGAGAAAAGCTTGATTGGGAGGTGAAGAGACTTCGGACCGATCGAGAGAGATCGAGTGAGAATGAGAGAGGATCGCGATCACACCTTAAATAGGCATCTCAGTAATTCTCGACAGCTGAGGTGTCGAGAGGTATCGAGGAAGCTGTCGAGGAAGGTATCGAGAAAATGGCCTTCGACAGCTGAAGGTGTCGAGATGGTGTCGAGGAATGAACACCTTAACCAAGATTAGAATCTCGATCGATCGACAAGGTATCGAGAAGGTATCGAGGAGACAGGAGGTTTCTCGATCGATCCACTAGGTGTCGAAGAGGTGTCGAGATTGCGATAAGAAAAAGGCTTGAGAAGCTCGACAGATGTCAGGTATCGAGGAGGTGTCGAGGAGGTATCGAGGAGGTGTCGAGGAGGTGTCGAGCCAGCTTTTCAAAGCAGTTTTTCAAGAAGTGAAAAACATAGACATTAATGCAATCATTACATGCACCTCAACCATGATCCAACCAACATAAAAAGCTCTAAAAAATCATCTCTCAATGAAAATTTAAGCACATGGATCTCCCAAAACACACACACACACTAAACAAGTCTAATCAATTTTATATTTCAAAAATAAGTCATGATAGTTTAGTGAGTATACATTAGCACATGTAAAACCTTTGTGATGGCCAAATCACATTGTACCTGCACATGTATCAAAAGTAGTAAAGAATATTGCGTGTTGTGTGTGAAAAACATCGCAAGATTGCCTATGTGTATACATGTTATGAAAATTTGAGATATGAGAAAATAACTTTAACTCACACACAATCATAACTATTTGATGGGGACTATCACCTTCGAGGTACATCCTAGAACTCCCACATCTCCTAGAATACACGCTTGCAATCATTTTTAAAGCATTTTTAATTCTTTTTGCTTTTTAATTTCTTTGCATATTTTCTTTTAAAGCATATCATACATGGGCTTATGAGAAAGAAAAGAAATACCCATTGATATTTGACATTTCAATTTTGCTATGCCTAAGCACACAAATGTCATTGACATCACACTTTTGCTATGCCGAGGCATACAGATGTCATTAATGATTGGCGGGCAACAGTGGTGAGATGGTTATTTATGCCTTTCTCTTAGGATTTTCTAGTCCTACCTGTCAAAAAGAGTGATATGAGTGTTAAGTTTTAAGAGATAACCTAATCTTACTCATCACAAACAAGAGCCACAAAGCTCACTTGCTTAGTTGTGCATAATGATGCTCATCTAAGCTACAAGAGATACAAAGTTTAGAAAACTTTGTTTCATTGGCCATCCAAGGTACACAAGTACCAAAGTACACAAAACATACATTGTTTTTGTATTTTTCAATTTTTCAATTTTTTTTTATTTTTATATGAAAAACAAAATAAACAAAACTGAAAGTAAACACACAAAAACATGTTAAGCAAAGCAAAGACAATGCATAAAACTAGACTGACTCAGCAAAAATGCAAAACACACAAGAAATGCAATAAACAATAAAAACAAGAAGGGAGAAGAAAGTGATGAAATCACTTAGAGTCCTTTTTCTTCCACACCTTGGAAGAACCTTTCCTTTGATTAAATCCTTGAACCGGCGGTGAGAGGAAAGAATTGAAGTCGTTCAAGTTCGAAAGGAACATGAGGGCTTTCAGAAGATTTCCAAGAGGAGCAAGAGAGGATTGAAGCTGATTTTGGCTTCCAGATGCTATCATGCCGTTGCTCTGTTGGATGGCTAGCCACTAGTAGCAATTTGGTCGAGTATGACCGGCAGCTCCACAATGATGACAGAGATGCTGTTTCTTTTGTTTAGGCTTTTGAGAGTTAGCCTTCTTAGCCCTAGGGTTTCTAGCATCTTTCTTATCTTGCTTAGGGGGTGCTCCTAAGATGGATTTCTCCTTGTCTACGTTCTCACTAGCTAATTCAGTTTTAACATCAGTGTTCTCAACTTTATCAGTATTAGCAGGAGGAACAAAAACAGTAGAACTAGTAGAAGTAGAATTAGAGAAAGAAAGACCATACCCTAAACCTGTTTGATCTGAAGCAGATTTCTGGTTGCTGAGCATCTTATCAAGTTTTGCACTTGAAGTCCTCTCCAGTTGACCTCTGACTTGAAGCAGCTCTGCTTCAAGCTTCTTGGTCTTCTCAGCCAGGAAGTTGTTCTCAAACCTCAGTGCTCCAATAGTTTGATTTGCCTCATCAAACTTTGTGGACAACTCTTCATGGTCAAGTTCCACATCACTGAGTTTCTTGGTGGCTAGCCTATACAACTTCTCATACTTCTCAGAGAGCTTGTAAAGTTTCTCATAGGCTGAATGAATATTATCTTTATCATCCATCTTCTCACATTCAGTATCCACCAATTCTTCTTCTTCTTCCACTTCTTTAACAATCCCTTTAGTAGGATTGACTGTGGCAGTGAAGGCATTTAAGATTCCGTCATCCTCACTATCGGAATCATCTTCAGGCTCAATGTCACTTAGGGTTGCAGCAAGTGCCTTGCTCTTCCCAATGCTCTTGAGGTATGTAGGACACTCATTCTTCATATGTCCAAACCCGTGACATCCAAAACACTTTGGTCCTGCCAGAACAGTGTACTAACCGCCATCCTTAGCATCCTTCCTTCCTTTGTCTTGGTTCTTGAACTGAGAAGAACTGGATTGCCTGCGGTCCTTGTCAAAGTTCCTCCCATTGACGTTCTTCATAAACCTCTTGAACTGCCTTGTAATGTAGGACTTCATCTTGGAATCTTCATCATCGGAAGACTCATCTGTATCACTGCTTTTAGCCTTTAGGGCCATGCTCTTGCCCTTGCTTAACTTGCCAATTCTTAATAACCCTAGCTCGTAGGTCTGCAAGTTCCCAACCAACTCAGTCAAAGGAATTTTGTCAATGTCCTTTGATTCTTCTATTGTCGTAATCTTGGCATGAAATCTCTCAGGTAGAGATCTGAGCACCTTTCTTACAACCTTGGGTTCAGGGATGGTTTTCCCAAGATTAAAGGCTGAGTTCACTATGTCCTTAAGCTTGGCATAGAACTCATCAAACGACTCATCCTCCTCCATCTTTATCTCTTCAAAGCTAGTAGTGAGCCTTTGTAGCTTTGAATCTTTGACAGCCTTTGTTCCTTTATAAGTTGTCTAGAGGATGGTCCATGCCTCCTTAGCAGTTTTTGTTGAGAATATCTTCTTGAACTCCTCATTGGTGACAGCACTAAATAGGGCATTCAGTGCTTTGCTGTTGAAGTTTGCCGCCTTGATCTTGGCTTTATCCCAATCAGCCGGCGCTTCTTTTGGCTTGGTCCAGCCAATCTCAACAGCTTGCCACACGTTCTCATCTAAAGACTGCAAAAAAGCTCTCATGCGTACTTTCCAGTAGGCATAGTTAGTCCCATCAAATAAAGGAGGTATAATTAGAGATTGTCCTCTATCCATGACAAACAGGGGTCAATGGATCAACACAACAGAGATTAACCTAATCAGAGTGTGCCTGCTCTGATACCACTTGACAGGCCACAAACTGAATGACCCCTTGTGATTAATTAACCAATTAATTAGCCAAGTGAATTAATTAGGTTCAATTAACATGCAAACGCGTGGCAGCATAAACAAATCACCGAATAACTAAATATGCGGCGGAAAATAAATGACACGGTGATTTGTTCACGAATGGGGAAAACCCTAACGGCAAAAACCCCACCGGGTGATTTTTAGGTCACCACTCCCAAAACTACACTATTATCAAATCAAGCGGTTACAAGTAAAGGAATCCCAAGTACCTTACCAACCTATAGTTGAACCCTTACCCCAATACCCAATTGGACTTGATCTGTAGTAATAATTTTCCCTTTTGATGCACGGTTCCCAAGTACGTGACTAACCAATTTGATGCGCGGATCCCAGTATGCGACTTCAAACACCAACTTTAGAAAGAGAGGTTGGCTGCAAAGTTCTTCAGTTCATCCTATGCGATGAAGATCTGGAAGATGCTTGGTCACAAAACCCTATGGTGCAAATACACAGCAACTTCTTCAGTGAAGATGAACTAGGTCAAGAACTCTGTCTTTGATCACAATTTGCTTGAACAAGGATTTCTCAATGCTTCTGCAACTTGTGTCTATGTTGATGGGTCTTAAAACATTCCATTTATATGTTTAGGGTTAGAAGAAAAGAAGGCCCAAAAACATATTCACGGATCCCAAGAAATGAGAAACAGAAAATCTGATTTTTTAAATCTCGACAGATAGCAGGTGTCGAGGTAGCTTTCGAGCAGGTGTCGAGCTTTAAAAATTCTGCACTTCAGCTTGCTTTTTCTTGGACAGACTTGATGACTTCAATACTTGATCTTGAAACCTTGTTTCTTGAAGTATTAAAAACACCTAGAACTACCCAATTACAAGTAGAGTGCGTTTTGTCAAAGGATTAGCCAATTTACATAAAGTATGACATATGTTCTTAACATGTGAACACATATGTCCTAACAACGTATTAAAAAATAAGAACAACCCCACTCAATCAATTATAATACTCATCTGAAAATTCAACCAAATTGGGAGTTTATTAAGATGTTATTAATTGCAGTATAATGTATTGAGTTTTAAGTAAAAAGCTGATGTAACATCTCTTATTGATTCGTGTAAAACATGAATTTTACACCCCATTCATACCAAATTCAAACTCATTTTATTAATATCCTCAAAACACTTTTTTTTTTATTGGCTGAATTTGGAAACTAATATCTTGTGTGGTTGTAAGGGAGACGAAAAGGAAAGAAGAGATGAAAAAGTAAGGGAAGGGAGAGGGAAGAAGAGAGAGTTGTACATAGAAGGATTGCATTAAACAATTTCTTCAAAAGAAATGTCTTCTTTGAAAAAATAACGGGACCTTCTGAAGGATTGTGCTAAGAAATTTCTATAATACAAACTTTTCTCAAAATTATGGGTTGGGAGAAAAGTACAAAACTTCATCAAAAAAGAAAAAACAAAGTATAAAATATTGGCAAATCGATCAAATTGTGTATTCTCACTTTTTGAGAGAAAACTGAAAAGTGAAAATACTTGGGACCATCACAGCACATATCAATAGAGAAAAACTTAATGAAAGAGATAGAAAAAAAAAAAAAAAAAAAAAAAAAACATAATGAAAGAGGTAAAAAAAAGTTAAATGCGAAATTGGAGTGCCACTTGGCAAGGCCTCATACACTCCCGTATGAGGTCTCTGCTTATATATATATATATATATATATATATATATAGATTGATAATATGATATATTGATGTCACATTATTTAATAAAATATTATATTGTTCGATCTAAAAAATAAAATCTCAGTCATCATACAAAATGTCATAAGGAGTAAAAATTTTTCTAAACAATAATAACTAATTAAGAAGATATTAATTTAAGGTATTCAAAAGTTCACATTGGATAATGTGCAATACGGATATTGCTAATTGTTGAAGTATTTGTGCTTTTTAGACGCTAGTCAACAAATAAAAATTAATCCGTAGTCTTTAGTTAGACGTTTTTCAAACAATATATTACTAGTTTATTAAAATATCTTTGACCATGACAAATGACAGTGGCTCTTTGAAATTTCAATCACAAGACTTGTGTTAGGTTCTAAGGTCTTAGGATTTTATGTATTTAGAACTCTAATTTGTAATGTTGGCAAACCATGATCAAAACAATGTGTTTAGCCTTGTTTAGGCTTGCTCAAAGTTGATTGATTATTGTAAAGTTGGAATCGAGTGGCTGCAGAAGTCTTTGTGACTTACGGCCTAGCTCGATCGATCGAGGGACAGACTCGATCGATCGAAAATCGCCCTGGTTGCGTTTTCTGCAGAATTTCCAACTCAGCCCTAGCTCATTTAATGTTTAGGGTTTTGTGTTTTTATCCTAAGTATATAAGGATAAACCCTAGCCACGTTTTTAGAGCTACTTCCATTGTATTGTTGCTCATACTTTTCTGTTTTGTGTGAATCTCTTGTGAGATCTTTGAGGAGCTTTCCTTTACACAAAGCTTAGGGTTTTCAAGGTAGAGATTATATCAACACTTGATGATCACCTTGGTTGCTGCTATTAAAGCTTAAAGAATATCAAGCATGGGTGCTTGTAGCTGATTGGAGAATCCAAGAAAGAAGGAGTTCGTGAATTCGGAACTTGCACGTGGTCGTGTCAGTAAGTTCTACTGGTGGGTAGCATTAGGAAGTCAAGCGGGGAGCTTGTAAGTCCTTCTGTATGAACTTCGATTCTTTCGCATAGTGGATTCAGTTTACCTTGAGGATGACTAGGTCAAATCCTCCCCAGGTTTTTACCGTGTGGTTTCCTAGGTCATCATATCACTGTGTTCTTTATTATTCCGCTGCTTTATATGCTTTATATTGTGATATGATTATATAATTGTGTTAACCTAGTTTTGCATGAATTGGACTAAGTAAATCACTTGGCTAATACTTTAGGTTAATCCAATTGTGTTGTTTTAAGGGGTCTAAAAAACCAACAAGTGATATCAGAGCGGGTAGCTCTTTTGTTGAAGATCCTTTGATCTTTGAGCTGATCCTTGACCCCTGTTGTCATGGATTCTTGGAAAATATTTTTGCTTATATGTCAACTTATCTACTTGTTGTCTTTGCTTTTTGTTGTTTTTGTTAAATCTTTCCTTGAGTATCTTGGCATAATCATATGTGATAAGAATTATGTATGTTATACTGCTTTAACCGCCTTAAAGGCACGTGATTCTTGTCTTTGGTATTTGGATAGTGGTTGTTCCAGGCATATGACAGGAAATAAAGGTTTATTCAAAACACTCTTTGAAGGAAAGATTGGGACAGTCACTTTTGGAGATGGAAGCAAATCTGTGATCAGAGGCATTGGTACTGTGGACATTCCAAGATTGCCAGTGTTTGAAGATGTTTGGTATGTTGATGGATTGAAGGCCAATTTACTCAGCATAAGTCAGATTTGCAACAATGGATTAAATTTTCTTTTCACCAAGTATGAATGTGAGATACTTGATGGAGGAGGTGACTGTATGTGTGTTGGTGTAAGGACAGCTGATAACTGTTATGGCATTACACCAAGTATAAACAACAAGTGCTTCAGTGCAAAGATTGATCAAGTTGATTTATGGCATCAACGGTTGGGGCATGCCATTCATAAGCAGTTAGAGAAGATTTCCAAATGTGAGGCAGTTATCGGTTTACCTAAGTTTGAGAAGATAGATAAGTGCATTTGTGGACCATGTCAGATAGGTAAACAAGTAAAATCCAAGCATCCATCTGTGACTAGCGTTCAAACTTCGAGACCTTTTTAGTTATTACACATTGATCTCATGGGTCCTACCAGAGTTCAAAGTTTGGGAGGAAAGAAGTATATTCTAGTTGTTGTGGATGACTTTACTAGATATACTTGGGTTGTGCTTTTGAAGGATAAAGCTGAGGCTCCTGAGAAGATGATACATATGTGTAAGAAATTGCAGGTTGAGAAACATACTGTGATAGTCAGAATCAGAAGTGATCATGGAAAATAATTTGAGAATACCAAGCTGGCTACTTTCTGCAATGATCAAGGCACTCATCAAGAGTTCTCATCACCCAAGACACCTCAACAGAATGGGATTGTAGAAAGGAAAAACAGGGTTGTTTAGGAGATTGCGTGGGTCATGCTACACAACAAAAAGTTGCCAAAATCCTTCTGGGGAGAAGCAATCAACACTGCTTGCCATACACTCAACCGGGTGCATTTTAGACCTAACTCCAAGAAAACTCCCTATGAACTCTGGAGAGGGAAGAAACCTGTTGTCAAATACTTCAGGATATTTGGCAGTGACTGTTACATCCTACATGATAGAGAGAACCTAGAAAAGTTTGATGTAAAAAGTGACAAAGGATACTTTCTAGGATACTCTTCCACTAGTAGAGCATATAGAGTGTACAATCTGAGAACCAAAACAGTCATGGAATCTTCAAATGTTGTGATCAATGATGAAGCACGTTCAGAGGCACATTCAGAAAAGACTACTCCTATTCAAGATAAGTCTTTAGAAGTTGATGATTCACTTCGTGCTGATTATGTGGGGAAACATGGTGAGGAAGAGCTGTTGCTTTTGAATGATGCAGTTTTAGTACCATCTAGTCCAGAACCATTTACTCCAATTCATGAAACTCAACAAGCACACAGTGAGTTGAGCCCTCTTTCAGAACAAAAAGGTACCTCCACATCTCTGGTAAAACGTCCATCCTCTAGAGTCAGATTGAACCATCCTGCCACTAATATATTGGGTAGTCTAAATGAGAACATGAGATTGAGATCAAAAGCCTTAAATGTGATCACTCACTCATGCTATCTATCCCAATTTGAACCAAAGAAGGTGGATGAAGCACTTCAAGATGCTGATTGGATAAATTCCATGCATGAAGAACTTCATCAGTTTGTTCGGAATGATGTGTGGGAATTAGTTCCTAGACCAAAGGAAGTTAATGTAATTGGAACTAAATGGATCTTTAAGAACAAGTCAGATGAACATGGCACTATCATTCGAAATAAATCAAGACTTGTTGCTCAAGGATACACACAAGTGGAAGGTGTTGACTTTGATGAGACTTTTGCACCAGTAGTAAGACTGGAATCCATTAGAATACTGTTGGCTATAGTAAGCCATCTGAACTTTAAACTGTATCAAATGGATGTCAAGAGTGCTTTCTTGAATGGAATGTTGCAAGAAGAAGTATATGTTGAGCAACCTAAGGGATTTGTTGATCCTCGCAGACCGGATGATGTCTACAAGTTGAAGAGAGCCCTCTATGGTTTGAAGCAAGCTCCTAGGGCTTGGTATGATAGATTGACTGCATATCTCACTAAGCATGGATTCAAAAGGGGATCTGCAGATACAACTCTCTTCATAAGAAAGGATAAGACTGGTTTTGTTGTTGCTCAAGTTTATGTTGATGACATTGTTTTTAGTGCTACTAATGATTCTCTTGCTCATTCTTTTGCAGATGAAATGAAAGCGATGTTTGAAATGAGCATGGTTGGTGAACTGACTTACTTTTTGGGATTACAGGTAAAGCAAACGGAGTCAGGAATCTACATCAATCAAGCTAAATATGCAAGAAATCTAGTCAAAAGATTTGGACTGTGTTAGGTTCTAAGGTCTTAGGATTTATGTATTTAGAACTCTAATTTGTAATGTTGGCAAACCATGATCAAAACAATGTATTTAGTCTTGTCTAGGCTTGCTCAAAGTTGATTAATTATTGTAAAGTTGGAATCGAGTGACTGCAGAAGTCTTTATGACTTTTGGTCTGTCTCGATCGATCAAAGGACAGACTCGATCGATTGAAAATCGCCCAGGTTGCGTTTTCTACAGAATATCCAACTTAGCCCGACCTCTTTAAACATTTAGGGTTTTATGTTTTTAACCTAAGTATATAAGGTTAAACCCTAGCCACGTTTTCAGAGCTGCTCCAATTGTTTTGCTGTTCATACATTGCGGTTTTGTGTAAGTTTCTTGTGAGATCTAGAGGAGCTTTCCTTTACACAAAACTTAGGATTTTCAAAGTAGAGATTACCTCAACACTTTGATTATCATTATGGTTGCTACCTTTTAAGCTTAAAGAATATCAAGCGTGGGTGCTTGTAGCTGATTGAAGAAATCCAAGAAAGAAGGAGTCCGTGGATTCGGAGCTTGCACGGGGTCGTGTCAAGTAAGTTCTACTGGAGGGTAGCATTAGGAAGTCAAGCAGGGAGCTTGTAAGTCCTTTTGGTACAAACTTCAACTCTTTCATAGTGGATTCGAGTTTACCTTGAGGATTGCTAGGTCAAATCTTCCCCAGGTTTTTGCTGTGTGGTTTCCTGGGTCATCATATCTTGTGTTATTTATTTTTCCGCTGCTATTTACATTTGATATGATTATTTGTTTGCTTTAACCTAGAATTGCTTAATTTGTCTAAGTAACAACTTGGCTAATTAATCTAGGCTAACTAATCTGGTTGTTTTAAAGGGGTCTAAAACTCTACAAGTGATATCAGAGCAGGTAGCTCTTTTGTTGAAGATCCTTTGATCTTTGAGCTGATCCTTGACCCCTATTGTCATGGATTCTTGGAAAATCCTTTTGCTTATATGTCAACTTATCTACTTGTTGTCTTTGCCTTTTGTTGTTTTTGTTAAATCTTTCCTTGAGCATCTTGGCATAATCATATGTGATAAGAATTATGTATGTTATACTGCTTTAACCGCCTTAAAGGCACGTGATTCTTGTCTTTGGTATTTGGATAGTGGTTGTTCTAGGCATATGACAGGAAATAAAGGTTTATTCAAAACACTCTTTGAAGGAAAGATTGGGACAATCACTTTTGGAGATGGAAGCAAATCTGTGATCAGAGGCATTGGTACTATGGACATTCCAGGATTGCCAGTGTTTGAAGATGTTTGGTATGTTGATGGATTGAAGGCCAATTTACTCAACATAAGTCAGATTTGCGACAATGGATTAAATGTTCTTTTCACCAAGTATGAATGTGAGATACTTGATGGAGGAGGTGACTGTATGTGTGTTGGTGTAAGGACAACTGACAACTGTTATGGCATTACACCAAGTATAAACAACAAGTGCTTTAGTGCAAAGATTGATCAAGTTGATTTATGGCATCAATGGTTGGGGCATGCCATTCATAAGCAGTTAGAGAAGATTTCCAAATGTGAGGCAGTTATCGGTTTACCTAAGTTTGAGAAGATAGATAAGTGCATTTGTGGACCATGTCAATAGGTAAACAAGTAAAATCCAAGCATCCGTCTGTGACTAGCATTCAAACTTCGAGACCTTTAGAGTTATTACGCATTGATCCCATGGGTCCTGCCAGAGTTCAAAGTATGGGTGGAAAGAAGTATATTCTAGTTGTTGTGGATGACTTTACTAGATATAACTGGGTTGTGCTTTTGAAGGATAAAGTTGAAGCTCCTGAGAAGATGATACATCTGTGCAAGAAATTGCAAGTTGAGAAAGATACTGTGATAGCCATAATCAGAAGTGATCATGGAAGAGAATTTGAAAATACCAAGCTGGCTACTTTCTGCAATGATCAAGGCACTCAACAAGAGTTTTCATCGCCCAAGACGCCTCAACAGAATGGGATTGTGGAAAGGAAAAACAGGGTTGTTCAGGAGATGGCACGGGTAATGCTACACAACAAAAAGTTGCCAAAATCCTTCTGGGGAGAAGCAGCTAACACTGCTTGCCACACACTCAACTTGGTGTATTTCAGACCTGACTCCAAGAAAACTCCCTATGAACTCTGGAGAGGGAAGAAACCTATTGTCAAATATTTCAGAATATTTGGCAGTGACTGTTACATTCTACGTGATAGAGAGAACATAGAAAAGTTTGATGCAAAGAGTGACAAAGGATACTTTCTAGGATACTCGTCTACTAGTAGAGCTTATGAAGTGTTCAATCTGAGAACCAAAACAGTCATGGAATCTTCAAATGTTGTAATAAATGATGAAGTGTGTTCAGAAGTTCTTTCAGAAAGCACGGCTCCTGCTACAGATAAGTCTTTAGAAGTTGATGATTCACTTCGTGCTGATTATGTGGGGAAACATAGTGAGGAAGAACTGTTGCTTTTGAATGATGCAGTTTCAGAACCATCTACTCCAATTCATGAAACTCAACAAGCACACAGTGAGTTGAGCCTTCTTTCAGAACAGAAAGATACCTCCACATCTCTGGTAAAACGTCCATCCTCTAGAGTCAGATTGAACCATCCTGCCACTAATATATTGGGTAGTCTAAATGAGAACATGTGATTGAGATCAAAAGCCTTAAATGTGATCACTCACTCATGCTATCTGTCTCAATTTGAACCAAAGAAGGTGGATGAAGCACTTCAAGATCCTAATTGGATAAATTCCATGCATGAAGAACTTCATCAGTTTGTTCAGAATGATGTGTGGGAATTAGTTCCTAGACCAAAGGAAGTTAATGTAATTGGAACTAAATGGATCTTTAAGAACAAGTCAGATGAACATGGCACTGTCATTAGAAATAAATCAAGACTTGTTGCTCAAGGATACACACAAGTGGAAGGTGTTGACTTTGATGAGACTTTTGCACCAGTAGCAAGACTGGAATCCATTAGAATATTGTTGGCTATAGCAAGCCATCTGAACTTTAACTGTATCAAATGGATGTCAAGAGTGCTTTCTTGAATGGAATGTTGCAAGAAGAAGTATATGTTGAGCAACCAAAGGGATTTGTTGATCCTCACAGACCAGATGATGTCTACAAGTTGAAGAGAGCCCTCTATGGTTTGAAACAAGCTCCTAGGATTTGGTATGATAGATTGACTGCATATCTCACTGAGCATGGATTTAAAAGGGGATCTGCAAATACAACTCTCTTCATAAGAAAGGACAAGACTAGTTTTGTTGTAGCTCAAATTTATGTTGATGATATTGTTTTTGTTGCTACTAATGATTCTCTTGCTCATTCTTTTGCAGATGAAGTGAAAGCGATGTTTGAAATGAGCATGGTTGGTGAACTGACTTACTTTTTGGGATTACAGGTAAAGCAAACAGAGTCAGGAATATACATCAATCAAGCTAAATATGCAAGAAATCTAGTCAAAAGATTTGGACTGGACAAGGCTGCTCATGCTAGAACTCCAGTGGCTGCTAATGCAAAATTAACAATTGATCCATCAGGTGAGTCTGTTGATATTACTTTGTATAGAAGCATGATTGGATGTCTTTTGTATTTAACTGCTAGTCGGCCTGACATCTCTTTTAGTGTTGGTGTTTGCTCTAGATTTCAATCTAATCCTAAGGTTTCTCATTTAAATACTGTTAAGAGAATTATAAAATATGTGAGTGGAACCTATGATTATGGATTATTTTATAGCAAAAAGTCTAATTTCTCTCTTGCTGGTTTTTCTGATTCTGATTGGGCTGGGAATGCTGATGACAAAAAAATCACCACTGGGGGGTGTTTTTATGTTGGAGCCAATCTTGTGGCTTGGATGAGTAAGAAGCAAAATTCTGTTTCCTTATCCACTGCTGAGGCAAAATATATTGCTGCTGGGAGTTATTGCTCTCAGCTTCTTTGGATGAAAAAGCTTTTGAGTGATTATGGGATTCCTCAAGACACCATGGTTGTCCACGGTGATAATTCTAGTGCCATAGATATATCTAAGAATCTTGTTCAGCATTCTAAGACCAAACACATTGAGCTTAGATATCACTTCATTAAGGATTTGGTTGAAAAGAAAATTGTTGTTCTTGAGTATATCCCTACTGAACGTCAAAACGCTGACATCTTCACCAAACCTCTTGATGGAAGTAAGTTTGAGACTCTTCGCCAAGTAATTGGTGTGCTTAGGTGTCCCTAGTCTCTTTTGGCTTTCTTGGTCCTTGTGCTTCATTGCTATATCTTTTGTGACCATTGTTCTTTTGGTTTTATGTCCTTTTTGTTCTAGGATTTGCATTGCATTACATTCATGCATTTCATTCTAGGATTTATTTTGTTTTCCTCTTCAAAAAAAAAAAAAGCAAAAATATGTTGGACATTATTTTTCTTGATTTTTGAAAACAAGGTTGGTCAATTTATTTACACATAGCATGTATTATGTACCTTGTTTAGCTTTGATGAGCTTATTCATTGCACTGTGCTAGTTAAAACTTTGTAGTGCATGTTGTGTGGGAAAGATGTTTGTGGTTATTAATCATTTTGTCTTGATCTTGAAGTCACATGTTATTTGACTGTTGGACTTGATCCTTTTGAGAAAGGCATAAATAACCATCTCACCACTGTTCACTAGCCAATCATAAACACCTTAGTGCATATCATAAGATTTTGTGCTCGAGAAAGTGTAACACATGCACAAAAAGAACATAAGGTGTAGCCTCGGCTTAAATTGCTTAAATGCTAAATGCTTAAAATCTATGTGTACTATTAGGCTTGACGCCAAATTCACAATTAAAATTGGTGTGTATATTATGAGGCATAAATACAAGAAACTTACATGATTGCAAGCTTTTGTTCTAGGAGATGTGAGAGTTATAGGATGTAACTCTTTAGGTGATAGTCTCTTTTAAATTCTATGTGATGAATTGTGTAGACTTTGTGATTGATTGCTATTCACATATCACCTCACATGTATCTCAAGTTTTTGCTAGTTGCACACATTACACGAGTTACTTTTTGCTAAACCTCGTACATGTTATTGTGTGTGTTTTTGGTCTGACCATGCGCAACATATTTGTTGTTTTGAAGAATTTAAAGGAAGAAAGATTGAAATCTTGCTTGAGAAATTTAGGTTTAAAATTTTGGGTTTTTGAAAAAGCATTCATTTCATACTCATGCATTTTGATCTTCAATTTTTAATGCTTTGAGGAGTTATGTGGCCAAAAAGGTGTTTGTTTTCAAAACGTGTTTTTCCCAAAATATTGTGAGCCGCTGCCCATTTCGATCGATCCAACCTGTTTTTCGATCGATCGAAAATTTTTAAAACTCCTTTTGGGTTGTTTCGGATTGATTCGATCGATCGAGTGTGTTTTTCAATCGATCGAAGATCGTGGAAAGGCTTTTTAAAAACAGGAATCTGACTTTTTCAAAGTCAGTTTTCAAATCCTTTTTCAACCTTTCCTCTCTCTCTCTCCGAATTGGCTGGGCTCCACAAGAATTCTTTTGTCGTTTTCCTCCGAAATTTCTGCAAGGTTTTTGTCTCCCTACACTGGTAAGACGTTTATACCCTCCCTTTTGAATTTATTTTCAAGATTTCATGCATTTTTCATGCATTTGAAGGGTAATTTTCGGACTTTGAATATATTGGGATTTTTTTTGATTCAATCCCTATTTTCTGCAATTGATCATTGGGTTTTTGTGGGGACACATCATAAACATGATCCTTGATGGTTAATTTGATCAATTTTGGGTTTGGAGAAAAATTGAAAAATCTAGGGTTTATATTTGATCCGAATTGGGGCTTTTGTTCAATTAGGTTAAATTTGTTGAAATTGGCTTGTTGAATTGATGAAATTATGCATTATAATCTATATGCTGTGTTTTGTTTTGTTCAATTCATCAATTGGTTTCAAAATTTTCCACAAGTGGTTTTCAATTTTGGGGTTTTTGATAGAAACTCCAATGCTCAAGCCAATTTTGTCAATTTAATCTAATTTGAACGTAATTTTTATTGCATTAGTACATGCATCATGACATTGTAATTGTTCATGCATCATATAGAATTTTTTTCTATTGATTTTTGTGCTAACTTGCAGTCTGCCCTTGGTTCTTTGTTTTTGTGTTGTTCTTTTTAGTTTTTCCTTGTGTATCTGTCCTTTTCCTTAGCATTATGCCTAGGAAGACTAGAGCCCGTAGGTCTGTCGCCTCACCTTCCCCTCCTCCACCTTTCTTTGATAGTGAGAGGTTTCCGAGTGAGAAAAACCAAGAGACTTTTGAGAAGCTAAATCTGGGTAGGAAGATTTAGGCTGAGCGTTCCGTGCTTTTAGATGAGTTAGATCCTGCCATTAGGGCAAACTTTGAGCGTCGGGGCTGGTTGCCTTCGTTGGAGATTTCTGATCCTCCTCCTCCAGCTACCTTGATTAGAGAGTTCTATTCGAACCTCTCTGTCCACATCTATGATCCCAACACTCTAGTTAAGAGTTGGATACGAGGCGTAGAGTACTCCATTACTCCTGATGTAGTGGCTGATGCTCTAGAGGTACCTTTGGTACAACATCCTGTTTACCCATATGACAAGTCTCCTCTCTTAGACGATGTCATGTCATACATCACTGGGTCTGCTATCCAGTGGGGTTCTGATCCTTGGATCACTTCAGCTCAGCTTCCTGAGGTCACGTACGTTTTGTTTAGGTTAGCGTGTCATTCTCTGTGGCCTATCTCTCATCTGCACACCATTCCTCTTGAGAGGTGTGTCTTTTTGTATGCCCTTATTACTGATGCTCCTATCAGTTTTCCCCATCTGTTCCTTCGTTCTTTGAACGAAGTGTATAGGAGTTCATTTTCTTCTCATGCCCTTCTTCATCCTATTTTCATTCATAGGATTTTACTCTATCTTGGACTAGAGGATTTCCCTTCCTCTGAGCCCGTTCATGTGATAGCTCCCATAGGTGTGTGTCTTTTCTTAGACAAAGGGCAGCTCACCTTAAAGCTGGCTCTAAACACCCTAGGTCTAAGCCTTCTGGTGTCGCAACTCCTCCCTCATCTTCTATAGGTTCTGCTGGTGAGGATGTTCCTGATCCTGATGCTGATACTGCTGCTGCTGTTCCTCCACCTCCTTTGGCTGACTTTGATGTTCGTCGTACCTTGGAGACTGTTATGACCGTTCAGGCAGCTCATGGACTGATTTTGGTGGACTTGCTTGATGAGATCCGCGCTCTGAGAGCTGATCTTGCACATCTTCGCTCACCCTCACCACCTCCTTTTGATGACTCTTGAGTGTCCTTTGGCATTCCGTCACAAAAAGGGGGAGTAGATTTTGTAGCTTGTAAATGAGTTTTTGTTGTTAGGGGGAGTATTTTTGTTGAGCTAGTTATGACATTAGATTGTATCTAGGTGCTTCACCGTGTATACTTTCTTTTTGTTATCATTTTTGGGCTTTATATGTTTTGGGAAATACATTTATTGGTTATATATGATTCTTGATTCCTGTGTTCACTGCTTATTGATTTATTTTTATGAGTTTTCATTTATATATGTCTTTATTTGTGTTGTGTGAACTTTCAAGAATATTGTGTTTTGGATGTATCTAACTTAGGGGGAGAGTTAGTTTACATATCTGTTGATTTACTTTTTTTCTGTCACACATGCGTTTATGCGTTTGTTGAGTGTTTCAGGAATATACAGGTTGATTCAATTGAGCTGCTGTCTACACTTGCAACCGATAGAGAGTAGTTTAGTTTGAATTTTGTTTATGAGCATTACTTTATGTAAAGGGCTTTTTACTTGTAAACTTTGAGCTTTTTAATTTGTGTTTTGTCACGGATTACCAAAGGGGGAGTTTGTTAGGTTTTAAGGTCTTACGATTTATGTATTTAGAACTCTAATTTGTAATGTTGGCAAACCATGATCAAAACAATGTGTTTAGTCTTGTCTAGGCTTGCTCAAAGTTGATTAATTATTGTAAAGTTGGAATCGAGTGGCTGCAGAAGTCTTTATGACTTTCGGCCTGGCTCGATCGATCGAAGGACAGACTCGATCAATCGAAAATCGCCCAGGTTGCGTTTTCTGCAGAATTTCCAACTCAGCCCTACCTCTTTTAATGTTTAGGGTTTTATATTTTTAACCTGAGTATATAAGGTTAAACCCTAACCACGTTTTCAGAGCTGCTCCGATTCT
The DNA here is from genome assembly GCA_019022515.1 of Quercus aquifolioides. Taxonomy (NCBI): domain Eukaryota; kingdom Viridiplantae; phylum Streptophyta; class Magnoliopsida; order Fagales; family Fagaceae; genus Quercus; species Quercus aquifolioides. The sequence goes on along the minus strand of JAFHAW010000032.1, from coordinate 177,028 downwards.
TTTGTTGCTCATACATTGCGGTTTTGTGTAAGTCTCTTATGAGATCTAGAGGAGTTTTCCTTTACACAAAACTTAGGGTTTTCAAAGTAGAGATTACCTCAACACTTTGATTATCATTATGGTTGCTGCCTTTCAAGCTTAAAGAATATCAAGCGTGGGTGCTTGTAGCTGATTGAAGAAATCCAAGAAAGAAGGAGTCCGTGGATTCGGAGTTTGCACGGGGTCGTGTCAAGTAAGTTCTATTGGTGGGTAGCACGAGGTCGTGTCAAGTAAGTTCTATTGGTGGGTAGCATTAGGAAGTTAAGCGGGGAGCTTGTAAGTCCTTTTGTACGAACTTCAACTCTTTCATAGTGGATTCGAGTTTACCTTGAGGATAGCTAGGTCAAATCCTCCTCAGGTTTTTACCGTATGGTTTCCTGGGTCATCATATCTTGTGTTATTTATTTTTCGCTACTATTTACATTTGATATAATTATTTGATTGCTTTAACCTAGAATTGCTTAATTTGTCTAAGTAACAACTTGGCTAATCAATCTAGGCTAACCAATCTGGTTGTTTTAAAGGGGTCTAAAACTCTACAGACTGGACAAGACTGCTTATGCTAGAACACCAATGGCTGCTAATGCAAAATTAGCAATTGATCCATCAGGTGAGTCTGTTGATATTACTTTGTATAGAAGCATGATTGGATGTCTTTTGTATTTAACTGCTAGTCGGCCTGATATCTCTTTTAGTGTTGGTGTTTGGTCTAAATTTCAGTCTAATCCTAAGGTTTTTCATTTAAATGCTGTTAAGAGAATTATAAAATATGTGAGTAGAACCTGGGATTATGGATTATTTTATAGCAAAGAGTCTAATTTGTCTCTTGCTGGTTTTTGTGATTCTGATTGGGCTAGGAATGCTGATGACTGAAAAAGCACCACTGGGGGGTGTTTTTATGTTGGAGCCAATCTTGTGGCTTGGATGAGTAAGAAGCAAAATTTTGTTTCTTTATCTACTGCTGAGGCAGAATATATTGCTGCTGGGAGTTGTTGCTCTCAGCTCCTTTGGATGAAAAAGCTTTTGAGTGATTATGGGATTCCTCAAGACACCATGGTTGTCTATTGTGATGATTCTAGTGCCATAGATATATCTAAGAATCCTGTTCAACATTCTAAGACCAAACACATTGAACTTAGATATCACTTCATAAGGGATTCGATTGAAAAGAAAATTGTTGTTCTTGAGTATATCCCTACTGAACATCAAAACGCTAACATCTTCACCAAACCTCTTGATGGTAGTAAGTTTGAGACACTTCGCCAAGTAATTGGTGTGCTTAGGTGTCTCTAGTCTCTTTTGGCTTTCTTGGTCCTCGTGCTTCATTGCTCTACCTTTTGTGACCATTGTTCTTTGTTGTTTTTGTTCTTTTGTTCTAGGATTTGCATTGCATAACATTCATGCATTTCATTCTAGGATTTAATGTGTTTTTCTCTTTTTTAATAAAAAAAAAAGAAAAAAAAAAGGAGAAAGCAAAAATATGTTTGAACATTATTTTTCTTGATTTTTTTAAAAAAAGGTTGGTCAATTTATTTACACATAACATCTTATGTACCTTGTTTAGCTTTGATGAGCTTATTTATTGCACTTTACTAGTTGAAGCTTTGTAGTGCATGTTGTGCGGGAAAGATGTTTATGGTGTTTATCACTTTGTCTTGATCTTGAAGTCATATGTTATTTGACTGTCGGACTTGATCCTTTTGAGAAAGGCATAAATAACCATCTCACCACTGCTCACCAGCCAAACATGACCACCTTAGTGCATATCATAAGATTTTGTGCTCTTGTAAGTGTAGCACATGCACAAAAAGAACATAAGGTGTAGTCTCGGTTTAATTGCTTAATGCTTAAAATTGGTGTGTACTATTAGGCTTGATGCCAAATTCACCTACTTAAAACTGGTGTGTACTATTAGGCTTGATGTCAAATTCACCTAATTAAATTGGTATGTATATTATGAGGCATAAATACAAGAAACTTATATGATTGCAAGCTTTTGTTCTAGGAGATGTGAGAGTTATAGGATGTAACTCTTTTGGTGATAGTCTCTTTTAAATTCTATGTGATGAATTTTGTAGACTTTGTGTTTGATTAGTATTCACATATCACCTCACATGTATCTCAAGTTTTTGCTAGTTGCACACACTACACAAGTTATTCTTTGCTAAACTTCGTACATGTTTTTGTGTGTATTTTTGGTCTGACCAACCAAGTTTGAAAATATCTTGAGAATTGTGCACAACATATTTGTTGTTTGAAGAATTTAAAGGAAGAATGATTGAATCTTACTGTGAGAAATTTGGGATTAAAATTTTGGGTTTTTGAAAAAGAATTTCATCTCATACTCATGCATTTTGTTCATCAATGTTAATGCTTTGAGGAGTGATTTTCAAAATGTGGTTTGTGTTTTTCAAAACGAGTGATTTTTCTCAAAATGTTGTGAGCCGCTGCCTGTTTCGATCGATCCAATCTATTTTTCGATCGATCGAAAATTTTTAAAACTCTTTTAGTAATTCTCGAATTGATTCGATCGATCGAATGTGTTTTTCGATCAATCGAAGATCGTGGAAAGGCTTTTGTTTAAAACCTTAGATCTGACTTTTTCAAAGCTACTTTTTCAAATCTTTTTCAAAAGCTTTTCTCTCTCTCCGACTTGGCTAGGCTCCACAACGATTTTTTTGTTGTTTTCCTCCTAAATTCTTGCGAGGTTTTTGTCTCCCTACACCAGTAAGACTATTTTACCCCTCCTTTTGAATTTATTTTCAGTTTTACATGCATTTTTTCATGCATTTAAGGGTAATTTTCAGACTTTGCATTATTGGGATTTTCTGCTGATTCAAGCCCTATTTTCTGCAATTGATCATTGGGTTTTTGTGGGGACACGTTATAAACATGATCCTTGCTTGTTAATTTGATCAATTTTGAGTTAGGTGAAAAATTGAAAATTCTAGGGTTTGTTCTTGATCCGAATTGGGGTTTTTGTTAAATTGGGTTAAATTTGATGAAATTGGCTTGTTGTTTTGATGTAATTAGGCATTATAATCTATGTGCTGTATTGTGTAATGCTCAACTCATCAATTTGTTTCAAAATTTTCAACAAGTGGTTTTCAGTTTTGGGGTTTTTTGTTAGAAACTCTATGCTCGAGCCAATTTTGTCAATTTGATCTCAATTGAACTTAATTCTACAGCATTAGTACATGCATCATGGCATTGTAATTGTTCATGCATCATATAGATTTTTCTTCTATTGATTTTTGTGCTAACTTGCATTCTGCCCTTGGTTCTTTGATTTTGTTTTGTTCTTTTTGGTTTTTCCTTGTGTCTCTATCCTTTTCCTTAGCACCATGTCTAGGAAGACTAGAGCCCATAGGTCTATTCGCTCACCTTCCCCTCCTCCACCTTCTTTTGACCGTGAGAGGTTCCCGAGTGAGAAAAACCAAGAGACTTTTGAGAAGCTGAACCTTGGTAGAAAGATATGGGCTGAGTGTTCTGTAGTTTTAGATGAGTTAAATCCTGCCATTAGGGCGAACTTTGAGTGTAGGGGCTGGTTGCCTTTGCTGGAGATTTCTGATCCTCCTCCTCCGGCTACCTTGATTAGAGAGTTCTATTCGAACATCTCTATCTGCATCTATGATTCCAACACTCTAGTTAAGAGTTGGATACGAGGCGAAGAGTACTCCATTACTCCTCAGGTAGTGGCTGATGCTCTAGGGGTACTTTGGTACGGCATCCTGTTTACCCGTATGACGAGTCTCCTCTCTTGGACGATGTCATGTCATACATCACTGGGTCTTCTATCCAGTGGGGTTCTGATCCTCGAATCACTTCTGCTCAACTTCCTGAGATCACCTACTTTTTTCTTAGGATAGCGTGTCATTCTCTATGGCCTATCTCTCATCTACACACCATTCCTCTTAAAAGGTGTGTTTTTCTGTACGCTCTTATCACTGATGCTCCTATCAGTTTTCCCCATTTGTTCCTTCGTTCCTTGAACGAAGTGTATAGGAGTTCATCTGCTTCTCATGCTCTTCTTCATCCTATCTTTATTCATAGGATTTTGCTTTATCTTGGACTAGAGGATTTCCCTTCTTCTGAGCCCGTCCATGTTATAGCTCCCATAGGTGCGTCTTTTCTTAGACAGAGGGCCGCTCACCTTAAAGCTGGTTTTAAACACCCTAGGTCTGAGCCTTCTGGTACCGCCCCTCCTCCCACTTCTTCTACAGGTCCTGCTGGTGAGGATGTTCCCGATCCTGATGCTGGTGCTGCTGCTGCTGTTCCTCCACCTCCTTCGGTCGACTTTGATGTTCGTCGTACCTTGGAGACTGTTCATGACCGTACAGGCGGCTCATGGACAGATTTTGGTGGACTTGCTTGATGAGATACGCGCTCTGAGAGCTGACTTGGCACATCTTCGTTCTCCCTCACCACCTCCTTTTGATGATTTTTTAGTATCCTTTGGCATTCCGTCACAAAAAGGGGGAGTAGATTTTGTAGCTTGTAGAGGAGTTGTTGATGTTAGGGGGAGATTTTTGTTGAGCTAGTTGAGACATTAGATTGTATCTAGGTGCTTCACCGTGTATACTTTCTTCTTGTTATCCTTTTTGGGCTTTGTATGTCTTGGGAGATACTTTTTGATATATATGATTCTTGATTCTTATGTTCACTGCTTATTGATTTATATTTATGAGTTCTTCATTTATATATGTCTTTATTTGTGTTGTGTGAAGTTTCAAGAATATTGTGTTTTGGTTGAATCTAACATAGGGGGAGAGTTAGTTTACATATCTGTTGATTACTGTTCTTCTGTCACACATGCGTTCATGTGTTTGTTGAGTGTTTCAGGAATATACAGGTTGATTCAATTGAGCTGCTGTCTACACTTGCAACCGATGGATAGTAGTTAGGATTGAATTTTGCTTTATAAGCATTACTTTTTGTAAAGGGCTTTTTATTTATAAACTTTGATCTTTTAAGTTGTGTTTTGTCATGGATTGCTAAAGGGGGAGTTTGTTAGGTTCTAAGGTCTTAGAATTTTATGTATTTAGAACTCTAATTTGTAATGTTAGCAAACCATGATCAAAACAATGTGTTTAGTCATGTTTAGGCTTGCTCAAAGTTGATTGATTATTGGAAAGTTGAAATCGAGTGGCTGTAGAAGTCTTTGTGGCTTTCGGCCTGGCTCGATCGATCGAAGGACAGACTCGATCGATCAAAAATCGCCCAGGTTGCGTTTTCTGCAGAATTTCCAACTCAGCCCTAGCTCATTAAATGTTTAGGGTTTTCTGTTTTTATCCTAAGTATATAAGGATAAACCCAAGCCATGTTTCTAGAGACGCTTCCATTGTATTGTTGCTCATACTTTTCTGTTTTGTGTGAATCTCTTGTGAGATCTTTGAGGAGCTTTCCTTTACACAAAGCTTAGGGTTTTCAAGGTAGAGATTATATCAACATCTTTATGATCACCTTGGTTGCTACCATTAAAGCTTAAAGAATATCAAGCGTGGGTGCTTGTAGCTGATTGGAGAATCCAAGAAAGAAGGAGTCCGTGGATTCGAAGCTTGCACGTGGTCGTGTCAGTAAGTTCTACTGGTGGGTAGCATTAGGAAGTCAAGCGGGGAGCTTGTAAGTCCTTTTGTATAAACTTCGATTCTTTTGGATAGTGGATTCAGTTTACCTTGAGGATAGCTAGGTCAAATCCTCCCCAAGTTTTTACCGTGTGGTTTCCTGGGTCAACATATCACTGTGTTCTTTATTATTCCGCTGCTTTATATGCTTTATATTGTGATATGATTATATAATTCTGTTAACCTAGTTTTGCATGAATTGGACTAAGTAAATCACTTGGCTAATACTTTAGGTTAATCCAATTGTGTTGTTTTAAGGGGTCTAAAAAACCAACAACTTGAACAACTACTCCTTAGAAAAGCGAGTTTAAACCTATTAAATGTTTTCTTCTATATAAAGGTTGCCCTGGGTTCTCTCTAACTCATAAACCCATAAGCCATAACCATTGCAATGGCTACTTCAACATTTCCTCATTTTTGTTGTCTCTTGCTTCTGTTTCTTCCTCTCTTTCCCACTGTTTTCACCTATGTCGAAGCACATCATCTCATCACGTATTAAAAAATAAGAACGACTACACTCAATCAATTATAATACTCATTCGAAAATTCAACCAAATTGGGAGTTTATCAAGATGTTATTAATTGCGGTATAATGTATTGAGTTTTAAGTAAAAAGATGATGTAACATCTCTTATTGGATCGTGTAAAACATGAATTTTACACCCCATTCTTACCAAGTTCAAACTCTTTTTTTTAATATCCTCAAAACACTTTTTTTAATTAGCTGAATTTGGAAACTAATATCCTGTTTGTTTGTAAGGGAGACGAAAAGGAAATAAGAGATGAAAAAGTAAGGGAAGGGAAAGGGAAAAAGAAAGAGTTGTACACAGAAGGATTGCATTAAACAATTTCTTGAAAAGAAATGTCTTCTTTGAACAAATAATGGGACCGTCTGAAGAATTGTGCTAGGAAAATGTCTAAAATACAAACTTTTCTCAAAATTATGGGTTGAGAGAAAAGTATGAAACTTCATCAAAAAAGAAAAAACAAAGTATAAAATATTGGCAAATCGATCAAATTGTGTATTCTCACTTTTTGATAGAAAATTGAAAAGTGAAAATACTTGGGACCATCTCAGCACATATCAATAGAGAAAAACTTAATGAAAGAGATAGAAAAAAATTAAAAAAAAAAAAAACATAAAGAAATAGGTAAACAAAAGTTAAATGCAAAATTGGAGTGCCACTTGGCAAGGCCTCATACACTCCCGTATGAGGTCTCAGCTTATATATATATATATATATATATTCATTGATAATATGATATATTGATGGCACATTATTTAATAAAATATTATATTCTTCGATCTAAAAAATAAAATCTCAGTCATCATACAAAATGTCATGAGGAGAAAATTTTTTTCAAAACAATAATAACTAATTAAGAAGATATTAATTTAAGGTATTCAAAAGTTCACATTGCATAATGTGCAATACGGATATTGCTAATTGTTGAAGTATTCGTGCTTTTTAGATGCTAGTCAACAAATAAAAATTACTCCGTAGTCTTTAGTTAGACGTTTTCCAAACAATATATTGTTAGTTTATTAAAATATCTTTGACCATGACAAATGACAGTGGTTCTTTGAAATTTCAATCACAAGACTTGAACAAGTACTCCTTAGAAAAGCGAGTTTAAACCTATTAGATGTTTTCTTCTATATAAAGGTTGCCCTGGGTTCTCTCTAACTCATAAACCCATAAGCCATAACCATTGCAATGGCTACTTCAACACTTCCTCAATTTTGTTGTCTCATGCTTCTCCTTCTTCCTCTCCTTCCCACTGTTTTCACCAATGCCAAAGCACATCATCTTATCACATATTAAAAAATAAGAACGACCACACTCAATCAATTATAATACTCATCTGAAAATTCAACCAAATTGGGAGTTTATTAAGATGTTATTAATAGCGGTATAATGTATTGAGTTTTAAGTAAAAAGCTGATGTAACATCTCTTATTGGATCGTGTAAAACATGAATTTTACACCCCATTCTTACCAAATTCAAACTCTTTTTTTTAATATCCTCAAAACACTTTTTTTTATTAGAGGAATTTGGAAACTAATATCCTGTTTGTTTGTAAGGGAGATGAAAAGGAAAGAAGAGATGAAAAAGTAAGGGAAGGGAAAGGGAAGAAGAGAGAGTTGTACATAGAAGGATTGCATTAAACAATTTCTTGAAAAGAAATGTCTTCTTTGAAAAAATAATGGGACCGTCTGAAGAATTGTGCTGAGAAAATTTCTCTAATACAAACTTTTCTCAAAATTTTGGGTTGTGAGAAAAGTATGAAACTTCATCAAAAAAGAAAAAAAAAGTATAAAATATTGGCAAATCGATCAAATTATGTATTCTCACGTTCTAATAGAAAACTGAAAAGTGAAAATACTTGGGACCATCACAGCACATATCAATATAGACAAACTTATTGAAAGAGATAAAAAAAATTAAAAATTAAAAAAAAAAAAAACATAATGAAAGAGGTAAAAAAAAGTTAAAAGCAAAATTTCAGCGCCACTTGGCAAGACCTCATACACTCCCATACATATATTGATTGATAATATGATATATTGATTGACATTATTTAATAAAATATTATATTGTTTGATCTAAAAAATTAAATCTCAATCATCATACAAAATGTCATAAGGAGTAAAATTTTTTCTAAACAATAATAACTAATTAAGAAGATATTAATTTAAGGTATTCAAAAGTTCACATTGGATAATGTGCAATACGGATATTGCTATTTGTTGAAGTATTCATGCTTTTTAGATGCTAGTCAACAAATAAAAATTACTTCGTCGTCTTTAGTTAGACATTTTCCAAACAATATATTATTAGTTTATTAAAATCTCTTTGACCATGACAAATGACAGTGGTTCTTTGAAACTTCAATCACAAGACTTGAGCAACTACTCCTTCGAAAAGCGAGTTTAAACCTATGAGACGTTTTCTTCTATACAAAGGTTGTCCTGGGTTCTCTCTAATTCACAAACTGATAAGCCATAACCATTGCACTGGCTACTTCAACACTTCCTCATTTTTGTTGTCTCTTGCTTCTACTTCTTCCTCTCCTTCCCACTGTTTTCACCTCCGCCGAAGCACATCATCTTATCACGTATTAAAAAATAAGAACAACCCCACTCAATCAATTATAATACTCATCTGAAAATTCAACCAAATTGGGAGTTTATTAAGATGTTGTTAATTGCAGTATAATGTATTGAGTTTTAAGTAAAAAGTTGATGTAACATCTCTTATTGGATCGTGTAAAACATGAATTTTACACCCTATTCTTACCAAATTCAAACTCATTTTATTAATATCCTCAAAACACTTTTTTTTATTGGCTGAATTTGGAAACTAATATCTTGTTTGGTTGTAAGGGAGACGAAAAGGAAAGAAGAGATGAAAAAGTAAGGGAAGGGAGAGGGAAGAAGTGAGAGTTGTACATAGAAAGATTGCATTAAACAATTTCTTCAAAAGAAATGTCTTCTTTGAAAAAATAATGGAACCGTCTGAATGATTGTGCTAAGAAAATTTCTATAATACAAACTTTTCTCAAAGTTATGGGTTGTGAGAAAAGTATGAAACTTCATCAAAAAAGAAAAAACAAAGTATAAAATATTGGCAAATCGATCAAATTGTGTATTCTCACTTTTTGAAAGAAAACTGAAAAGTGAAAATACTTGGGACCATCATAGCACATATCAATATACAAAAACTTAATGAAAAAGATAGAAAAAGAATTAAAAATTAAAAAAAAAAAAAAAAAAAGGTAATGAAAGAGGTAAAAAAAAGTTAAATGCAAAATTAGAGTGCTACTTGGCAAGACCTCATACACACCCGTATGAGGTCTTAGCTTATATATATATATATATATATATATATTGATTGATAATATGATATATTGATGTCACATTATTTAATAAAATATTATATTGTTCGATCTAAAAAATAAAATCTCAGTAATCATACAAAATGTCATAAGGAGTAAAATTTTTCCTAAACAATAATAACAAATTAAGAAGATATTAATTTAAGGTATACAAAAGTTCACATTGTATAATGTGCAATACGGATATTGCTAATTGTTGAAGTATTCGTGCTTTTTAGACACTAGTCAACAAATAAAAATTACTCCGTAGTCTTTAGTTAGACGCTTTCTAAACAATATATTATTAGTTTCTTAAAATATCTTTGACCATGACAAATGATAGTGGTTCTTTGAAATTTCAATCACAAGACTTGAACAACTACTCCTTAGAAAAGCGAGTTTAAACCTATTAGACGTTTTCCTTTGTATAAAGGTTGCCCTGGGTTCTCTCTAAATCATAAACCTATAAGCCATAACCATTGCAATGGCTACTTCAACACTTCCTCATTTTTGTTGTCTCTTGCTTCTGCTTCTTCCTCTCCTTCCCACTGTTTTCACCTATGCCGAAGCACATCATCTTATCCGTATTGAAAAATAAGAACAACCACACTTAATCAATTATAATACTCATCTTAAAATTCAACCAAATTGGGAGTTTATTAAGATGTTATTAATTGCAGTATAATGTATTGAGTTTTAAGTAAAAAGTTGATGTAACATCTCTTATCGGATTGTGTAAAACATGAATTTTACACCCCATTCTTACCAAATTCAAACTCTTTTTATTAATATCCCCAAAACACTTTTTTTTTATTAGCTGAATTTGGAAACTAATATCCTCTTTGGTTGTAAGGGAGACGACAAGGAAAGAAGAGATGCAAAAGTAAGGGAAGGGAAAGGGAAGAAGAGAGAGATGTACATAGAAGGATTGCATTAAACAATTTCTTCAAAGGAAATGTCTTGTTTGAAAAAATAATGGGACCGTCTGAAGAATTGTGCTACGAAAATTTCTATAATAAAAACTTTTCTCAAGATTATGGGTTGTGAGAAAAGTATGAAACTTCATCAATAAAGAGAAAAAAAAGTATAAAATATTCGCAAATCTATCAAATTATGTATTCTCACTTTTTAATAGAAAACTGAAAAGTGAAAATACTTGCAACCATCACAGCACATATCAATATAGAAAAACTTATTGAAAGAGATAAAAAAAATTAAAAATTAAAAAAAAACACGTAATGAAAGAGGTAAAAAAAAGTTAAATGCAAAATTTGAGCGCCACTTGGCAAGACCACATACACTCCCATATATATATTGATTGATAATATGATATATTGATTGACATTATTTAATAAAATATTATATTGTTAGATCTAAAAAATTAAATCTCAATCATCGTACAAAATGTCAAAAGGAGTAAAATTTTTTCTAAACAATAATAACTAATTAAGAAGATATTAATTTAAGGTATTCAAAAGTTCATATTGGATAATGTGCAATACGGATATTGCTATTTGTTGAAGTATTCTTGCTTTTTAGACGCTAGTCAACAAATAAAAATTACTTCGTAGTCTTTAGTTAGACGTTTTCCAAACAATATATTATTAGTTTATTAAAATCTCTTTGACCATGACAAATGACAGTGGTTCTTTGAAACTTCAATCCCAAGACTTGAGCAACTACTCCTTCGAAAAGCGAGTTTAAACCTATTAGACGTTTTCTTCTATATAAAGGTTGCCCTGGGTTCTCTCTAACTCACAAACCGATAAGCCAGAACCATTGCATTGGCTACTTCAACACTTCCCCATTTTTGTTGTCTCTTGCTTCTGCTTCTTCCTCTCCTTCCCACTGTTTTCACCTACGCCGATACACATCATCATATCACGTATTAAAAAAGAAGAACAACCCCACTCAATCAATTATAATACTCATCTGAAAATTCAACAAATTGGGAGTTCGTTAAGATGTTATTAATTGCAGTATAATGTATTGAGTTTTAAGTAAAAAAACTGATGTAACATCTCTTATTGGATCGTGTAAAACATGAATTTTACACCCCATTCTTACCAAATTCAAACTCATTTTATTAATATCCTCAAAAAAAAAAAAAATTTTATTGGCTGAATTTGGAAACTAATATCTTGTTTGGTTGTAAGGGAGACGAAAAGGAAAGAAGAGATGAAAAAGTAAGGGAAGGAAGAGGGAAGAAGAGAGAGTTGTACATAGAAGGATTAAATTAAACAATTTCTTGAAAAGAAATGTCTTCTTTGAAAAAATAATGGGACCGTCTGAATGATTGTGCTAAGAAAATTTCTATAATACAAACTTTTCTCAAAATTATGAGTTGTGAGAAAAGTATGAAACTTCATCAAAAAAGAAAAAAAAAGTATAAAATATTGGCAAATCGATCAAATTGTGTATTCTCACTTTTTGAGAGAAAACTGAAAAGTGAAAATACTTGGGACCATCACAGCACATATCAATATAGAAAAACTTAATGAAAGAGATAGAAAAAAATTAAAAATTAAAAAAAAAAAAAAAATAGTGAAAGAGGAAAAAAAAAGTTAAATGCAAAATTAGAGTGCCACTTGGCAAGACCTCATACACTCCCGTATGAGGTCTCAGCTTATATATATATATATATATATATATATTGATTGATAATATGATATATTGATTGATAATATGATATGTTGATGTCACATTATTTAATAAAATATTATATTGTTCGATCTAAAAAATAAAATCTCAGTCATCATACAAGATGACATCAGGAGTAAAATTTTTCCTAAACAATAATAACTAATTAAGAAGATATTAATTTAAGGTATTCAAAAGTTCACATTGGATAATGTGCAATACGGATATTGCTAATTGTTGAAGTATTCGTGCTTTTTAGATGCTAGTCAACAAATAAAAATTACTCCGTAGTCTTTAGTTAGACGTTTTCTAAACAATATATTATTAGTTTATTAAAATATCTTTGACCATGACAAATGACAGTGGTTCTTTCAAATTTCAATCACAAGACCTGAACAACTAGTCCTTAGAAAAGCGAGTTTAAACCTATTAGACGTTTTCTTCTTTATAAAGGTTGCCCTGGGTTCTCTCTAAATCATAAACCCATAAGCCATAACCATTGCAATGGCTATTTCAACACTTCCTCATTTTTGTTGTCTCTTGCTTCTACTTCTTCCTCTCCTTCCCACTGTTTTCACCTATGCCGAAGCACATCATCTTATCACGTAATAAAAAATAAGAACGACCACACTCTGTTAGGCCACAAACTGAATGACCCCTTGTGATTTAAACTAATTAATTAATTAAGCCAAGTTATTAATTAATCAATTTAACATGCAAATACGTGGCAGCACAAACAAATCACCGAATAACTAAATATGCAGCGGAAAATAAATGACACGGTGATTTGTTCACGAATGGGGAAAACCCTAACGGCAAAAACCCCACCGGGTGATTTTCAGGTCACCACTCCCGAAACTCCACTATTATCAAATCAAGCAGTTACAAATAAGGAATCCCAAGTACCTTATCAACCTACAGTTGAACTCTTACCCCAATACCCAATTGGACTTGATCTGTAGTGACAGTTCCCCCTTTTGATGCACGGCTCCCAAGTACGTGACTAACCAGATGCGCGGATCCCAGTACGCGACTTCAAACACCAACTTTAGGAAGAGAGGTTGGCTGCAAAGTTCTTCAGATCATCCTATGCAATGAAGATCAGGAAGATGCTTGGTCACAAAACCCTACGGTGCAAAGTACACAGCAACTTCTTGAAGAAGATGAACTAGGTCAAGAACTTCGTCTTAGATCACAATTTGCTTGAACAAGGATTGCTCAATGCTTATGCAACTTGTGTCTGTTGACGGCTCTTAAAACACTCCTTAAATATGTTTAGGGTTAGAAGAAAAGAAGGCCCAAAAACACATTCACGGATCCCAAGAAAATCAGATTAGAATTCTGACTTTTGTAAATCTCGACAGCTAGCAGGTGTCGAGCAGGTGTCGAGCTTTAAAAATTCTGCACTTCAACTTGCTTTTTCTTGGACAGACTTGATGACTTCAACACTTGATCTTGAAACATAGTTTCTTGAAGTATTAAATACACCTAGAACTACCCAATTACAAGTAGAGTGCGTTTTGTCAAAGGATTAGCCAATTTACATAAAATGTGACATATGTTCCTAACATGTAAACACATATGTCCTAACACACTCAATCAATTATAATACTCATCTGAAAATTCAACCAAATTGGGAGTTTATTAAGATGCTATTAATTGCGGTATAATGTATTGAGTTTTAAGTAAAAAGCTGATGTAACATCTCTTATTGGATCATGTAAAACATGAATTTTATACCTCATTCTTACCAAATTCAAACTCTTTTTTTTAATATCCTTAAAACACTTTTTTTTATTAGCTGAATTTGGAAACTAATATCCTGTTTGGTTGTAAGGAAGATGAAAAGGAAAGAAGAGATGAAAAAGTACGGGAAGGGAAAGGGAAGGAGAGAGAGTTGTACATAGAAGGATTTCATTAAACAATTTCTTGAAAAGAAATGTCTTCTTTGAAAAAATAATGGGACTGTCCGAAGGATTGTGCTAAGAAAATTTCTATAATACAATGTTTTCTCAAAATTATTTGTTGTGAGAAAAGTATGAAACTTCATAAAAAAGAAAAAAACAGTATAAAATATTGGCAAATCGATCAAACTGTGTATTCTCACTTTTTAATAGAAAACTGAAAAGTGAAAATACTTGGGACCATCACAGCACATATCAATATAGAAAAACTAATTGAAAGAGATAAAAAAAATTAAAAATTAAAAAAAAAAAAAAACATATTGAATGAGGTAAAAAAAAGTTAAATGCGAAATTAGAGCGCCACTTGGCAAGACCTCATACACTCCCGTATGAGGTCTCTGCTTATATATATATATATATATATATATATATATATATTGATTGAATATACCATATATTGATGTGACATTATTTAATAAAATATTATATTGTTACATCTAAAAAATAAAATCTCAATCATCATACAAAATGTCATAAGGAGTAAAAGTTTTTCTAAACAATAATAACTAATTAAGAAGATATTAATTTAAGGTATTCAAAAGTTCACATTGGATAATGTGCAATACGGATATTGCTAATTGTTGAAGTATTCATACTTTTTAGATTCTAGTCAACAAATAAAAATTACTCCATAGTCTTTAGTTAGACGTTTTCCAAACAATATATTATTAGTTTATTTGAATATCTTTGACCATGACAAATGACAGTGGTTCTTAGAAATTTCAATCACAAGACTTGAACAACTACTCCTTAGAAAAATGAGTTTAAACCTATTAGACGTTTTCTTCTATATAAAGGTTGCCCTGGGTTCTCTCTAACTCATAAACCCATAAGCCATAACCATTGCATTGGCTACTTCAACACTTCCTTATTTTTGTTGTCTCTTGCTTCTGCTTCTTCCTCTCCTTCCCTCTGTTTTCACCTACGCCGAATCACATCATCTTATCACGTATTAAAAAATAAGAACAACCACACTTAATCAATTATAATACTCATCTGAAAATTCAACCAAATTGGGAGTTTATTAAGATGTTATTAATTGCAGTATAATGTAATGAGTTTTAAGTAAAAAGCTGATGTAACATCTCTTATTGGATCGTGTAAAACATGAATTTTACACCCCATTCTTACCAAATTCAAACTCTTTTTATTAATATCCTCAAAACACTTTTTTTTATTAGCTGAATTTGGAAACTAATATCCTTTTTGGTTGTAAGGGAGACGAAAAGGAAAGAAGAGATGAAAAAGTAAGGGAAGGGAAAGGGAAGAAGAGAGAGTTGTATATAAAAGGATTGCATTAAACAATTTCTTCAAAAGACATGTCTTCTTTGAAAAATTAACGGGACCGTCTGAAGGATTGTGCCAAGAAAATTTCTATAATGCAAACTTTTCTCAAAAATACGGGTTGTGAGAAAAGTATGAAACTTCATCAAAAGAGAGAAAAAAAAGTATAAAGTATTGGGAAATCAATCAAATTGTGTATTCTCACTTTTTAGTAGAAAACTGAAAAGTGAAAACACTTGGGACCATCACAACACATATCAATATAGAAAAACTTAATGAAAGAGATTAAAAGAAATTAAAAAAAAAAAAAAAAACATAATGAAAGAGGTAAAAAAAGGTTAAATGCAAAATTACAGCGGCACTTGGCAAGACCTCATACACTCCCGTATGAGGTCTCTAATTATATATATATATATATATATATATATATATATATATATATATATTGATTGATAATATGATATATTGATGTCACATTATTTCATAAAATATTACATTGTTAGATCTAAAAAATAAAATCTCAATGATCTTGCAAAATGTCATAAGGAGTAAAAGTTTTTCTAAACAATAATAACTAATTAAGAAGATATTAATTTAAGGTATTCAAAAGTTCACATTGGATAATGTGCAATACGGATATTGCTAATTGTTGAAGTATTCATGCTTTTTAGACGCTAGTCAACAAATAAAAATTACTCCGTAGTCTTTAGTTAGACGTTTTCCAAACAATATATTATTAGTTTATTAAAATATATTTGACCATGACAAATGACAGTGGTTCTTAGAAATTTCAATCACAAGACTTGAACAACTACTCCTTAGAAAAGCAAGTTTAAACCTATTATACGTTTTCTTCTATATAAAGGTTGCCTTGGGTTCTCTCTAACTTGTAAACCCATAAGCCATAACCATTGCACTGGCTACTTCAACACTTCCTCATTTTTGTTGTCTCTTGCCTCTGCTTCTTCCTCTCCTTCCCATTCTTTTCACCTACGCCGAAGCACATCATCTTATCACGTATTAAAAAATAAGAACAACCACACTTAATCAATTATAATACTCATTTGAAAATTCAACCAAATTGGGAGTATATTAAGATGTTATTAATTGCAGTATAATGTATTGAATTTTAAGTAAAAAGCTAATGTAACATCTCTTATTGGATCGTGTAAAACATGAATTTTACACCCCATTCTTACCAAATACAAACTCTTTTTATTAATATCCTCAAAACACTTTTTTTTATTAGCTGAATTTGGAAACTAATATCCTTTTTGGTTGTAAGGGAGACGAAAAGGAAAGAAGAGATGAAAAAGTAAGGGAAGGGAAAGGGAAGAAGAGAGAGTTGTACATAGAAGGATTGTATTAAACAATTTCTTCAAAAGACATGTCTTCTTTGAAAAAATAATGGGACCGTCTGAAGGATTGTGCCAAGAAAATTTCTATAATGCAAACTTTTCTCAAAATTACGGGTTGTGAGAAAAGTATGAAACTTCAACCAAAGAGAGAAAAAAAAGTATAAAATATTGGGAAATCAATCAAATTGTGTATTCTCACTTTTTAGTAGAAAACTGAAAAGTGAAAATACTTGGGACCATCACAACACATATCAATATAGAAAAACTTAATGAAAGAGTTTAAAAAATATTAAAAATTAAAAAAAAAAAAAAACATAATGAAAGAGGTAAAAAAAAGTTAAATGCAAAATTAGAGCGCCACTTGGCAAGACCTCATACACTCTCGTATGAGGTCTCTGCTTATATATGTATATATATATATTGATTGATAATATGATATATTGATGTCACATTATTTAATAAAATATTATATTGTTAGATCTAAAAAATAAAATCTCAATCATCATACAAAATGTCATAAGGAGTAAATTTTTTTCTAAACAATAATAACTAATTAAGAAGATATTAATTTAAGGGATTCAAAAGTTCACATTGGATAATGTGCAATACGGATATTGCTAATTGTTGAAGTATTCATGCTTTTTAGATCCTAGTCAACAAATAAAAATTACTCCGTAGTCTTTAGTTAGACATTTTCCAAACAATATATTATTAGTTTATTAAAATATCTTTGACCATGACATATGACAGTGGTTCTTAGAAATTTCAATCACAAGACTTGAACAACTACTCTTTAGAAAAGCGAGTTTAAACCTATTAGACGTTTTCTTTTATATAAAGGTTGCCCTAGGTTCTCTCTAACTCATAAACCCATAGGCCATAACCATTGCAATGGCTACTTTAACACTTCCTTAGTTTTGTTGTCTCTTGCTTCTGCTTCTTCCTCTCCTTCCCATTGTTTTCACCTACGCTGAAGCACATCATCTTATCATGTATTAAAAAATAAGAACAACCACACTCAATCAATTGTAATACTCACCTGAAAATTCAACCAAATTGGGGAGTTTATTAAGATGTTATTAATTGCGGTATAATGTATTGAGTTTTAAGTAAAAAGCTAATGTAACATCTCTTATTGGATCGTGTAAATCATGAATTTTAGACCCCATTCTTACCAAATTCAAACTCTTTTTATTAATATCCTCTAAACACTTTTTTTTTTATTAGCTGAATTTGGAAACTAATATCCTGTTTGGTTTTAAGGGAGACGACAAGGAAAGAAGAGATGAAAAAGTAAGGGAAGGGAAAGGGAAGAAGGGAGAGTTGTACATAGTAGGTGAATGTTCAAAATGGGTATGAAACGCCCTTGAATATTTAGACCCCAAATTACAAATGATCAAATCAAGCTTATTATCAAACAATTAATGTGCGGAATTTGAACATAAGGCAATCACAGAATTGATAACTAATCTAAGCCAAATATAAACACATCCACAGCAGTAACTGTAAGGCAAAGATAAAGGGAAGAAAGATGCAAACACACAGACAACACATGATGTGTTATCCAAGAAGAAACCAAAGCCCTCGGCGTAAAACCTCTTCGCCGCCCTCCAATCGGTAAATAATCCACTAAAAAATGTAGTTGGGATACATGAACAGTAGAAGACCCTCCAAGCCTAATCTACCTGTAAGGTTGAATTTAATCAACCATCTTGTTGGCATTATTCCGTGCCAAATTTGCTTGTATTTTAGCAATTAGTAACCCTGTATTTAGGTGGGATTCATGTAAGGGTAATGTGTGAAAGAGTGTAGAATTGCCCAAAGTTGTGCAAGAATGCAGAGACTCGCGGCTGGGACTCGCGGCTGACTCGCAACTGGGAGCTGCCAACTGCAGGCACGTGAGAAGCACATAGGGGAGCTGAAGGGCCGCGCCAGCTGTTACACTACAGGACAAAAGTCCCAGGCTAGCCAAGCTGTTAACTTGTGGCTGGAACTCGTGACTCAGACCAGTCGCAAGGCTAAGCTGCCAAACCACCCTGTTTAGGAAAAACTAACTCTTTGCATTTCTTTCTCACCCCACTATATATAGACCATTATACCCACTAAATATAGAGAGCTTCCAGAGAGAATTTTGAGAGAGAAACCCTAGAGAAAAACAAAATTGATTCATCCACAATCTTTACCTAAGAGACTCTTCAAATTCCTCTACTCTCTTCCTCTCCATTGATACATCCTTAAGAGGTCCTTAGCCAAATCCTTTTCTCACCATACCCATATCCGTGAGAAGGTTTATTTGGTGCTTTTGGAAAGCAGTTAGGAAGGAACCAATGTCTATTGGTTGATGTTATGGTTTATAGCGGAATACGGTAAGCAAAAGAAGAAATAGGTTCGATACAACCTCATTGGAGCAAGAAGTTTAGAGGGCTTAGGTACATTGGGTAGATTAGGCTTGGAGGGTCTTCTGCTGTTCATGTATCACAACTATATTCTTTAGTGGATTATTTACCGCTTGGAGAGCGGCGGAGAGGTTTTACACCGAAGGCTTCGGTTTCCTCTTCGATAACACATCGTGTGTTGTCCGTGTGTTTGCATCTTCCTTCCCTTTATCTTTGCCTTATATTTATTGCTGTGGATGTGTTTATATTTGTCTTAGATTAGTTATTAATTTTGTGATTGGCTTATGTTCATATTCTGCACATTAATTGTTTGATAATAAGCTTGAATTGATAATTTGTAATTTGGGGTCTAAACGTTCAAGGGTTCTTTACACCCATATTAAACTTTCACTACCCAATGTACCTAAGCCCTCCAAGCTTCTTGCTCCAACGAGGTTACGTCGAACCTATTCCTTCTTTAGCTTCCCAGATTTCGCTACTAGACCATATCATCAACCAATGTGAATTGGTTCTTTCCTAACTACTTCCCAACAGCACCAAATAAACCTTCTCACGGATGTAGGTATGGTGAGAAAAGGATTTGGTCAAAAGCCTCTCAAGGATCTAACAATGGAGAGGAAGAGGGTAGAGGAATTTAAAGAGTCTCTAAGGTAAAGATTGTATATGAATTAATCTTTTTTTTCTTTAGGGTTTCTCTCACAAAATTCTCTCTGGAAGCTTTCTACATTTAGTGGGTATAAGGGTCTATATATAGTGGGGTGAGAAAGGAACGCGAAGAGTCAGTTTTTCCTAAACAGGGTGGTTTGGCGACTTGGCCTCGCGACTGATCTGAGTCGCAAGTTCCAGTTGCGAGTTAACGGCTTGGCCAGCCTGCGACTTTTGTCCTGTAATGCAACAGCTTGTGTGACCCTTCACCTCCCCGGTGTGCTTCTCACGTGCCTGTAGTTGGCGGCTCCCTGTCGCGAGTCACCCGCGAGTTCTAGCCGCAAAACTCTGCATCTTTGCACAAACTTAATCTTTTCTTCACATCTTCTCACACACTACCTTTACAAGAATCCCACCTAAATACAAGGTTACTAAATGCTAAAATACAAGAAAATTTGGCATGGAATAAAGCCAACAAGATGGTTGATTAAATTCAACTTTACAATCTCCCCCTTTGGCTATTCCGTGACAAAACCCTACAACAGACTCTAGACTTAACGCATGAGTTGGGAACAGTTGAACAAAACTCACTCGCACCTAACTCTAGATTCTGAAAAGCTCTTGAAACATATGAACAAGTATCTCCTGAAACACAACAACATAGCAATATCATTGAATGCAAAAAAAACTTGAAATGCATATGGAGCAAGCATAATATGATCAAGCAAAAATGGACTTAAGCAGTAAAGCAATGAACCATGGCTTGATCAAAACAGGCAATCACTGAACAAAAGTGATCACAATGCTCATTCACACAAGGAATGAACATCCGGACATGAAAGCTAATAAACTTATATGCAAAGTATCATTTGCATGTCCAACACTCAACCAATGCATACAAATGTATATGCATCTAGGAACAATCCTACAAGGGCACAAGAGTGATGTACTGAAGAAAAATGCATGACATTTAGCATCAAGTACTAAAGTCACAAAGCAAGGCTACAAAGTAAATATACTGCATTGCATGGTACAAACCATAAAAGCCTACAAACATGCATGGAAACAAACCCTAAAAGCTTACAAAAGCAACATGGGTACAAGATGAACCATACAAACACAACAAACTGAATAACATCATCAAAATATACATAAATACCAAAGTATCACAACCAGCCAAGAGTTATGAGTTTAACCAAAACCACAGTGTATCAAACCTATAATAACTACAATTAAACAAAACATAGTATCAAAGCTATAAACATAACAGCATATGATTATGAAAGCTCCCCCTCAAATACTCCCCCTCAAGTGCTGCCCCAAAAATTCTCCCCCTTTTTTATCAGAATGGCCAAAGGGTCACTGCTCCTTGTTGGTGTAGATGCTGTCAAACTTAGCTGAAAGTACATCAAGTTGATCCTGCATTGCTGTCATCCTTTCAGTGTGCTGATTTTGAACCTCTCTGAGTCCATCAAGCCTTTCCAGGATGATCTGAAATGCATCAGGAGGTACAGCTGATGAAGTAGAAGCCCTACTCCTCTTGGTTCTGCTTCTAGGTGTGGAAGTCTGTCTTGCAGCCTCGGCTTTAGTCTCCATTGGATCACCTTCTTCTTGATCAGCCCCTTCCTCATCTACATCACCTGGAAGACGTACTTGAATCCTTGTGATGGTTTGCTTGTTAATAGCTGAAGGTGTAGGCATTAGACTGAGATCTTAAGGAACTGGAACCCCTTTTGCTCTGAAAATCCTCATGATAAGGCTAGGAAAAACCAGCTTTGCCCGTGAAGTTGTTCTGGTCTCATCCATTATTGTGTCAAATATATGAAAGCTAATGTCAATGAAGGTTTTCTCCTTGATCTCCATGAGGAAGATAGCTCTGGCATTAGTAAGAGTAGTCATCTTCCTTATAGGATACAAATTGAATATCATGATGGTGGTCAAACACCTCATGTCAATAGGAAAGGCATTAGTATTGAGACATCTCCCTTCTTTTACTCCACCAATCCGAGCCTGAACAGTGTCTAAAGACAACATCCTGTCTTTGTAATTGATGAACTCATACTCCTCTAAACCCTCAAGACCAAGGACCTCATCAATGTCATGTGCATCCAGGGTGAACTCATGTCCTCTTACCCAACAGTCTAGCTCATCCTCTCTATTCTTAACATTAGAGTAAAACTCTCTTATCAGTGGCTCACACACTCCAGGTAAATCACTTAATAGCTTTTCCCAACCCCTGCCCTCAAAGCAGCCTGGAATAAAGGTGTCCTTTAGATCCCTTAAGTCCACAAATCTCTCTTGAATAATGGTTCCCTTCATGAAAGAATCTTTATATCTCTCAAAGTGTTGAACTGATCTAAACAAGTTAGGGTCCATTTTCAATCTTTTGTCAGCCTTTTTAGCAGGAGTTTTCTTTTTTGTAGGTGTGGGAGTCATCTGTAAACAAGCAGAAAAGGCCACAACAAGAGCAGAAACACAATATGTGGAAATGCACACATATTAGTAACAAGTTAGTTACAAAGAAGGTAACAGAGTGTCAAGACAGGATACAGACCAAGCACAGTTGACAACCAAAGATGGATAGATCAAATCAGAACTTCATCAAATCAAACAAGTTCATTCTGTATTAAACAAATATATAAGGACAGTGAAGACCACAGTTAGACAAACAGAGCATATGCCAATGAGACATGTCTGAATGAATATGAAATGTGCAAGATAAACCCCAAGGCAGCAGCACACACATGATCTGGTGACATAAAAACAAAGCAATGCTAGCCAAAAACACAAACAAACTGAAATACCCAAACCACATTCAGGGTAAAACATATAAAAACCCCAAGCCCATATGCCCAATGAGTATAAGAACTATCAAACAGCAATACTCAGAACAGAAACTGTTGCAATGAAACTAAATCATGATAACAAATATATTTATCAACACAAACAACCAACCCCAATCAACCAAACCCAACATTTTAAGCAAACCCATGTTCAAACCCCTTAAATTTCAAACCAACATCACAACACACAGATTCAAGAAAATAACACTTAAATCAAGATATATGAAGTGAGAGATAGAAAACCCATACCTTTTTCTTGAAGATTTGAGAAGAAAAAGTGCAGAAATGGAGGTTTATCTAGAGTGAACACGGTGAGTTTCAGAGAGAAAAGTTGGGAAGATAATGAACAGTCACTTAATTTCAAGGGAAAAACTGAAAAGTTTTTGAAAACTGACTTTAAAACGCAAAACACGCATTTTTCGCGACTAGATCAAGTCACCAGGGTAAGCTGTGAAATACTATGAAACTAGAAGTTTTGAAAAATTTCCTAAGTGTTTTTTGTGACTGGAAGGTTTACCCGCGAGGGAGTCGCGAGCTAAGCCACGAAAATCTCTGAGTACCCTCACGACTGGACCTTTCACCAGCGAACAAGTTGCCAAAACTAACCCGTGAGAATGCGACTAGGGCATGCGACTTGACATACCCGTGACTGAGTCGCCAAAACAGGGCAAAACAGTTTTTGAAATTTTGACAATTTTGAAAAAACAAAATACTTTCCAAAAACAACTAAAAACACTCAAAAATCTTTTTGTGTTTGATCAACAAAGATTGAGCATGTGAAAACACATTTAATCAAGTACAATCACACAAATGAATATGGCATTCATTGAACATAGACTTGTGTGTTGTGTGTGGATCTCAAAAATGAGATAGTCCTTAGTCCAATGTGAAGCTTCAATGATCAATTCAATCAAGGCATACACAACTAGCACTAGATAATGTGACCTATCTCAATTATAGAAACATGCATATATGACCACCCACATAAACTTTATTACAATTCTTTGGAACTTTTCATTTGGCTCCATATTCAACATATCATTTGCACTTTTTGAATAAAAATCTCATTGTGAGATTGATGCCTGAAATTTTTGATATTTCAATTGATGAGATAGCCTTTGGCTTTTTGGGCATCATACATTTTATTTTGGTCACTTTCCCTTTTTCCTAGTCGAATACTGGTATGTACGACAGGCTTTTGCAGCTCTATATCTCTTTTCATTTGGAGATTTACATTTAGAGAGCTCTTTTAAGCAAAAACAAAAGAATAAATAGTGGGAAGGTATATAGGCATGAGTCTATGCATGTCTCAAGATCAACAAAACCATTCACTAATCATTCATGACAAGGTTGAAGATCTATTTACAACAGTCACATAGATTTCAAAATTTCTCCCACAATGATACGAGTGCATATAAGACAAGTTAAGCTCGTAGATGCACAAAGCCATTAGTACAAAGGTACGTGGCAAAACATGCTTTAAGACATAAGCTCAGCAAAGTCGATCAAACTTTTTGGATTTTTTACTTTTGTGTGTTTTTGGATTTTTGACACAAAAGCAATAAAGAATGATAAAAAACAAAGCAACAATGTAAAAACATTTTAAAATAGAAACTCACAAACAGAAGTTTCAATTCAAACAAGCAAGAAGCATATAACCAAGCATATATACAAAATATGGGAAGTATTAATGCATGGACATGTTATAATGCTTATGCATGAGTACCCTTCGTCACCCACACATCACGTGCGTTTGGGGTGATATCCTTGATGGATTGGGTACGGGAGTTAGGACTTTCAAACCTTCGTGTGAAACTTTCCAGGCAATTGGTGAAGGCACCAATCATCTTCATTATGTCCATCATTCTGGGATCACTGTGTTGATTTCTCGGTTGCTTACCACCCCAAGACTTCTTGTCATTTCTTCTTCCTCGTGATCGAGGTGCGCTTGCATTGTTCAATGCTCTCAGCTTTTGGTAGTTGGGTTTGGTATGTCCTTAAAATCCGCAATAGTGACACACATAATTTGTTCCAGGACCCCATTGTGATCTTGGGAGAGATCTTTCTCTAGCTTCAAATCTGGCTTCTGATTGATTCCGGGACTTATTAACCACCGGTTGATCAGCCATCTTCTTCTTCTTCTCAGCCTTAACTTTCTCAGGAATAGGTTCTTCCACCATAGTCTCTTTGGCCTTCACAAATTTCACTTCTTTGGTGACATTGGTCGATGAGCTACTTCCTCTAGAATAACCCAAACCAGACTTATCTGAGAAATGTTTTTGAGATGAGATAACATCTTCCAACTTCTTGGAGGAGACCCTTTCTATCTTGGCATGAGCTTGCACTACCTCTTGCTCAAGAAACCTTACTTTCGTATAAGCTTCAGATAGCTCGCCATTTAGTGTCTCAATCTCACACTTAGCCTCTTTGTATCTGACCAGAAGACTTTTGAAATCCTCTTCAGCCCTTTTCATCTTCTTCATAGCCGCCTTTGCTACCCTTGTGTACTCTCCCGATTTCTCAAGAAGTAAGGCGTAACTCTCTTGAAGATTAGCTGTTTCTTTCCCTTCCTCAGCATCTGATTCTTCAACAATCCCTACAGATTCTTCCTCACTGTGCTCTCCAAGTTCTAGCACAAGTTGATTCAGCTCTTCCAAGGACTCAACATGGTTAATCGTCATGAATGCGGAGTAATTTCCTTCTCCATCACAGCTGTCCTCTGAGTCAGAGTTTGATGAATCCGAGTCACTTAAGGTAGTGGCATAGACCTTGCCCTTCGACTTCAAATAGTTGGGACATTCCTTTTTGAAATGACCATGACCATTACACTCGAAGCATGTAATCCCTTGTGCAGATTGGGAATCTCTACCCTCTTCTCCTCTGAATTCTTTCTTCTCCTTCCCGGAGCTCTGAAATTTTCTTTTATCACCAAATTTCCCACCATTCTTAAGCTTTAAGAATTTTTGAAAGTTCTTTACAAGGTATGCCACATCTTTATCCACAACACCTTCCTCCGAGGAGTCAAGTGATGCTACTCTCTCATCAATTGTTTTAAGAGCAAGGGATTTGCTCTTCTTCTGTGTAGGCAGGGACAACTCATATGTCTACAGGGAACCAACCAGCTCTTGAACCTTAATGTCGTCAAGAACTTTTCTCTCTTCAATGGCTATAACTTTGGCACAAAAACTCTCTGGCAGTGATCGAAGGATCTTCCTTACTACTCTCGAGTCCTCCGTCTTTTCTCCCAAATTAAATTTGCCAACAACACCTCGTTCAATTTACTATAAAATGAATCAAAAGACTCATCCTCACTCATCTTTAACTCCTCAAAACGAGTGGTCAGCATCTGTAGTTTGGTGTCCTTAACTTTCTTAGTCCATTCATAAGTTGTCTCCAGAATTTCCCATGCTTCCTTAGCAATGGTGATATGCGAAATCCGGTGAAATTCTTCTGGAGAGACACCACAGAAAATAGCATTCAATGCTTTGCTATTTGCATTGGCCGCCGCAAGAGCAGCCTTATCCCAAGTAGACTTGGCAGCCTCCGGTTTTGTCCAACCTACGTCAACTGCATCCCACACAACATCATCAATAGAACACAAAAACGCCCTCATACGGACCTTCCAAAACGCATAATTATTACCATTAAAAAATGGTGGTACATTAAGAGATTGAGGCCTATCCATCTCACCAATGGGTCAGGGATCACACTTAGGTATTTAAACCACAACAAGTGTACCCGCTCTAATACCAATTAAATGTTCAAAACGTGTATAAAACATGCTTGAACGTTTGGACCCCAAATTACAAATTATCAATTCAAGCTTATTATCAAACAATTAATGTGCGAAACATGAACATAAGCCAAACATAGAATTGATAAACAATCTAAGCCAATTAAAATCACATCCACAGCAGTAAATATAAGGCAAAGATAAAGGGAAGGAAGATGCAAACACACGGGCAACACACGATGTGTTATCGAAGAGGAAACCGAAGCCCTCGGTGTAAAACCTCTCCACCGCCCTCCAAGTAGTAAATAATCCACTAAAGAATGTAGTTGGGATACATAAACAGCAGAAAACCCTCCAAGCCTAATCTACCTAATGTACCTAAGCCCTCCAAGCTTCTTGCTCCAACGAGGTTGCGCCGAACCTATTTCTTCTTTAGCTTCCCGGATTCCGCTACTAGACCATAGCATCAACCAATGTGAATTGGTTCCTTCCTAACTACTTCCCAACAGCACCAAATAAACCTTCTCACGAATGTGGATATGGTGAGAAAATGATTTGGTCAAAAGCCTCTCAAGGATTTAACAATGGAGAAGAAGAGAGTATAGGAATTTGAAGACTCTCTAAGGTAAAGATTGTGTATAAATCAATCTTGTTTTTCTCTAAAGTTTCTCTCACAAAATTCTCTCTGGAAGCTCTCTACATTTAGTGGGTATAAGGGTGTATATATAGTGGGCTAAGAAAGGAATACGAAGAATCAGTTTTTCCCAAACAGCGTGGTTTGGTGGCTTGGCCTCACGACTAGTCTGAGTCGCGAGTTCCAGTCGGGAGTTAACGGCCTGGCCAGCTTGGGACTTTTGTTCTGTAGTGCAACAGCTGGCGTGACCCTTCACCTCCCCGGTGTGCCTCTCACGTGCTTGCAGTTGGTGGCTCCCAGTCGCGAATCACCCGCGAGTCCTAGCCGCGAAACTCTGCATCTTTGCACAAACTTAAGCTTTTCTTCACATCTTCTCAAACATTACTCTTACAAGAATCCCACCTAAATACAGGGTTACTAAATGCTAAAATACAAGCAAATTTGGCACGGAATAAAGCCAACAAGATGGTTGATTAAATTCAACCTTACAGAAGGATTTCATTAAACAATTTCTTGAAAAGAAATGTCTTCTTTGAAAAAATAATGGGACCGTCTGAAGGATTGTGCTAACAACATTTCTATAATACAAACTTTTCTCAAAATTATGGGTTGTAAGAAAAATATGAAACTTCATCAAAAAAGAAAAAAAAAGTATAAATAATGGCAAATCGATCAAATTGTGTATTCTCACTTTTTAATAGAAAACTGAAAAGTGAAAATACTTGGGACCATCACAGCACATATCAATATAGAAAAACTAATTGAAAGAGATAAAAAAAATTAAAAATTAAAAAAAATATATAATAGAAGAGGTTAAAAAAAAGGTTAAAAGCAAAATTAGAGCGCCACTTGACAAGACCTCATACACTCTCGTATGAGGTCTCTGCTTATATATATATATATATATATATATATATATATTGATTGATAATATGATATATTGATGTCACATTATTTAATAAAATATTATATTGTTAGATCTAAAAAATAAAATCTCAATCATCATACAAAATGTCATAAGGAGTAAAATTTTTTCTAAACAATAATAACTAATTAAGAAGATATTAATTTAAGGTATTCAAAAGTTCACATTGGATAATGTGCAATACGGATATTGCTAATTGTTGAAGTATTCATGCTTTTTAGACGCTAGTCAACAAATAAAAATTACTCTGTAGTCTTTAGTTAGACGTTTTCCAAACAATATATTATTAGTTGATTAAAATATCTTTGACCATGACAAATGACAATGGTTCTTAGAAATTTCAATCATAAGACTTGAACAACTACTCCTTAGAAAAGCGAGTTTAAACCTATTAGACGTTTTCTTCTATATAAAGTGTTGGTTTTTAGACCTCTTAAAACAACAATTGGATTAACTTAGTTTATTTAGCCAAGTGATTAACTTAGTCAAATTATGAAAATCTAGGTTAACACAATCAAACAATCATATCAAGATATAAAGCATCGGAAAAAAAAAAATAACACAATGATATGATGACCCAGGAAACCACACGGTAAAAACCTGGGGAGGATTTAACCTAGCTATCCTCAAGGTAAACCTAAATCCACTATGAAAGAATCGAAGTTCATACAAAAGGACTTACAAGCTCCCCGCTTGACTTCCTAATGCTACCCACCAGTAGAACTTACTGACACGACCACGTGCAAGCTCCGAATCCACGGACTCTTTCTTTCTTGGATTCTCCAATCAGCTACAAGCACCCACGCTTGTTATTCTTTAAGCTCTAATGGCAGCAATTGAGTTGATCATCAAGGTGTTGATAAAATCTCTACCTTGAAAATCCTAAGTTTATGTGAAGGAAAGCTCCTCAAGGATCTCACAAGAGATTCACATAAATAGCAATATGAGCAACAAAGACCTTAGAGAGGTTTGGGTACAAAACCCTAAATACAAAAGAGACACTCTCTTCTCTATCTCTCTCTAAAAGCTCTAAAAAACGTGGCTTAGGGTTTCCTTTATATAGTGGGAGAAGTAGATCCGAAACCCTAATCCTTAATAGGATTGAACTGAGTTGGAAATTCTGCAGAAAAACGTTCTGCCCGAGATTCGATCGATCGAGTCTAATTTTCGATCGATCGAGCCAGGCCGAAAGACACTAATACTTCTGCAGCCACTCGATTCCAACTTTACATAAAATACCCACACTTTGAGCAAGTCTAAACAAGACTAACAACCTGTTTTGATCATGGTTTGCCAACAATACACATTAGAGTTCTAAATACATAAAGTCCTAAGTCTTAAGAACCTAACATAAAGGTTGCCCTGGGTTTTCTCTAACTCATAAACCCTTAAGCCATAACCATTACAATGGCTACTTCAACACTTCCTCATTTTTGTTGCCTCTTGCTTCTGCTTCTTCCTCTCCTTCCCACTGTTTTCATCTACGCTGAAGCACATCATCTTATCACGTATTAAAAAATAAGAACGACCACACTCAATCAATTATAATACTCATTTGAAAATTCAACCAAATTAGGAGTTTATTAAGATGTTATTAATTGCGGTATAATGTATTGAGTTTTAAGTAAAAAGCTGATGTAACATCTCATATTGGATCGTGTAAAACATGAATTTTACACCCCATTCTTACCAAATTCAAACTCTTTTTATTAATATCCTCAAAACACTTTTTTCTATTAGCTAAACTTGGAAACTAATATCCTGTTTGGTTGTAAGGGAGACGAAAAGGAAAGAAGAGATGAAAAAGAAAGGGAAGGGAAAGGGAAGAAGAGAGAGTTGTACATAGAAGGATTGCATTAAACAATTTCTTCAAAAGAAATGTCTTCTTCGAAAAAATAATGGGACCATCTGAAGGATTGTGCTAAGAAAATTTCTATAATACAAAATTTTCTCAAAATTATGGGTTGTGAGAAAAGTATGAAACTTCATCAAAAAAGAAAAAAAAGTATAAAATATTGGCAAATCGATCAAATTGTGTATTCTCACTTTTTAATAGAAAACTGAAAAGTGAAAATACTTGGGACCATCACAGCACATATCAATATAGAAAAACTAATTGAAAGAGATAAAAAAAATTAAAAATTAAAAAAAATATATAATAGAAGAGGTTAAAAAAAAAGTTAAAAGCAAAATTAGAGCGCCACTTGACAAGACCTCATACACTCTCGTATGAGGTCTCTGCTTATATATATATATATATATAGATTGATAATATGATATATTGATGTCACATTATTTAATAAAATATTATATTGTTAGATCTAAAAAATAAAATCTCAATCATCATACAAAATGTCATAAGGAGTAAAATTTTTTCTAAACAATAATAACTAATTAAGAAGATATTAATTTAAGGTATTCAAAAGTTCACATTGGATAATGTGCAATACGGATATTGCTAATTGTTGAAGTATTCATGCTTTTTAGACGCTAGTCAACAAATAAAAATTACTCCGTAGTCTTTAGTTAGACGTTTTCCAAACAATATATTATTAGTTGATTAAAATATCTTTGACCATGACAAATGACAATGGTTCTTAGAAATTTCAATCATAAGACTTGAACAACTACTCCTTAGAAAAGCGAGTTTAAACCTATTAGACGTTTTCTTCTATATAAAGTGTTGGTTTTTAGACCTCTTAAAACAACAATTGGATTAACTTAGTTTATTTAGCCAAGTGATTAACTTAGTCAAATTATGAAAATCTAGGTTAACACAATCAAACAATCATATCAAGATATAAAGCATCGGAAAAAAAAAATAACACAATGATATGATGACCCAGGAAACCACACGGTAAAAACCTGGGGAGGATTTAACCTAGCTATCCTCAAGGTAAACCTAAATCCACTATGAAAGAATCGAAGTTCATACAAAAGGACTTACAAGCTCCCCGCTTGACTTCCTAATGCTACCCACCAGTAGAACTTACTGACACGACCACGTGCAAGCTCCGAATCCACGGACTCTTTCTTTCTTGGATTCTCCAATCAGCTACAAGCACCCACGCTTGTTATTCTTTAAGCTCTAATGGCAGCAATTGAGTTGATCATCAAGGTGTTGATAAAATCTCTACCTTGAAAATCCTAAGTTTATGTGAAGGAAAGCTCCTCAAGGATCTCACAAGAGATTCACACAAATAGCAATATGAGCAACAAAGACCTTAGAGAGGTTTGGGTACAAAACCCTAAATACAAAAGAGACACTCTCTTCTCTCTCTCTCTAAAAGCTCTCAAAAACGTGGCTTAGGGTTTCCTTTATATAGTGGGAGAAGTAGATCCGAAACCCTAATCCATAATAGGATTGAACTGAGTTGGAAATTCTGCAGAAAAACGTTCTGTCCGAGATTCGATCGATCGAGTCTAATTTTCGATCGATCGAGCCAGGCCGAAAGACACTAATACTTCTGCAGCCACTCGATTCCAACTTTACATAAAATACCCACACTTTGAGCAAGTCTAAACAAGACTAACAACCTGTTTTGATCATGGTTTGCCAACAATACACATTAGAGTTCTAAATACATAAAGTCCTAAGTCTTAAGAACCTAACATAAAGGTTGCCCTGGGTTTTCTCTAACTCATAAACCCTTAAGCCATAACCATTACAATGGCTACTTCAACACTTCCTCATTTTTGTTGCCTCTTGCTTCTGCTTCTTCCTCTCCTTCCCACTGTTTTCATCTACGCTGAAGCACATCATCTTATCACGTATTAAAAAATAAGAACGACCAAACTCAATCAATTATAATACTCATTTGAAAATTCAACCAAATTAGGAGTTTATTAAGATGTTATTAATTGCGGTATAATGTATTGAGTTTTAAGTAAAAAGCTGATGTAACATCTCATATTGGATCGTGTAAAACATGAATTTTACACCCCATTCTTACCAAATTCAAACTCTTTTTATTAATATCCTCAAAACACTTTTTTCTATTAGCTAAACTTGGAAACTAATATCCTGTTTGGTTGTAAGGGAGACGAAAAGGAAAGAAGAGATGAAAAAGAAAGGGAAGGGAAAGGGAAGAAGAGAGAGTTGTACATAGAAGGATTGCATTAAACAATTTCTTCAAAAGAAATGTCTTCTTCGAAAAAATAATGGGACCATCTGAAGGATTGTGCTAAGAAAATTTCTATAATACAAAATTTTCTCAAAATTATGGGTTGTGAGAAAAGTATGAAACTTCATCAAAAAAGAAAAAAAAAAGTATAAAATATTGGCAAATCGATCAAATTGTGTATTCTCACTTTTTAATAGAAAACTGAAAAGTGAAAATACTTGGGACCATCACAGCACATATCAATATAGAAAAACTAATTGAAAGAGATAAAAAAAAATTAAAAATTAAAAAAAATATATAATAGAAGAGGTTAAAAAAAAAGTTAAAAGCAAAATTAGAGCGCCACTTGACAAGACCTCATACACTCTCGTATGAGGTCTCTGCTTATATATATATATATATATATATTGATTGATAATATGATATATTGATGTCACATTATTTAATAAAATATTATATTGTTAGATCTAAAAAATAAAATCTCAATCATCATACAAAATGTCATAAGTAGTAAAATTTTTTCTAAACAATAATAACTAATTAAGAAGATATTAATTTAAGGTATTCAAAAGTTCACATTGGATAATGTGCAATACGGATATTGCTAATTGTTGAAGTATTCATGCTTTTTAGACGCTAGTCAACAAATAAAAATTACTCTGTAGTCTTTAGTTAGACGTTTTCCAAACAATATATTATTAGTTGATTAAAATATCTTTGACCATGACAAATGACAATGGTTCTTAGAAATTTCAATCATAAGACTTGAACAACTACTCCTTAGAAAAGCGAGTTTAAACCTATTAGACGTTTTCTTCTATATAAAGTGTTGGTTTTTAGACCTCTTAAAACAACAATTGGATTAACTTAGTTTATTTAGCCAAGTGATTAACTTAGTCAAATTATGAAAATCTAGGTTAACACAATCAAACAATCATATCAAGATATAAAGCATCGGGAAAAAAAAATAACACAATGATATGATGACCCAGGAAACCACACGGTAAAAACCTGGGGAGGATTTAACCTAGCTATCCTTAAGGTAAACCTAAATCCACTATGAAAGAATCGAAGTTCATACAAAAGGACTTACAAGCTCCCCGCTTGACTTCCTAATGCTACCCACCAGTAGAACTTACGGACACGACCACGTGCAAGCTCCGAATCCACGGACTCTTTCTTTCTTGGATTCTCCAATCAGCTACAAGCACCCACGCTTGTTATTCTTTAAGCTCTAATGGCAGCAATTGAGTTGATCATCAAGGTGTTGATAAAATATCTACCTTGAAAATCCTAAGTTTATGTGAAGGAAAGCTCCTCAAGGATCTCACAAGAGATTCACATAAATAGCAATATGAGCAACAAAGACCTTAGAGAGGTTTGGGTACAAAACCCTAAATACAAAAGAGACACTCTCTTCTCTCTCTCTAAAAGCTCTCAAAAACGTGGCTTAGGGTTTCCTTTATATAGTGGGAGAAGTATATCCGAAACCCTAATCCTTAATAGGATTGAACTGAGTTGGAAATTCTGCAGAAAAACGTTCTGCCCGAGATTCGATCGATCGAGTCTAATTTTCGATCGATCGAGCCAGGCCGGAAGACACTAATACTTCTGCAGCCACTCGATTCCAACTTTACATAAAATACCCACACTTTGAGCAAGTCTAAACAAGACTAACAACCTGTTTTGATCATGGTTTGCCAACAATACACATTAGAGTTCTAAATACATAAAGTCCTAAGTCTTAAGAACCTAACACAAAGGTTGCCCTGGGTTTTCTCTAACTCATAAACCCTTAAGCCATAACCATTACAATGGCTACTTCAACACTTCCTCATTTTTGTTGCCTCTTGCTTCTGCTTCTTCCTCTCCTTCCCACTGTTTTCATCTACGCTGAAGCACATCATCTTATCACGTATTAAAAAATAAGAACGACCACACTCAATCAATTATAATACTCTTTTGAAAATTCAACCAAATTAGGAGTTTATTAAGATGTTATTAATTGCGGTATAATGTATTGAGTTTTAAGTAAAAAGCTGATGTAACATCTCATATTGGATCGTGTAAAACATGAATTTTACACCCCATTCTTACCAAATTCAAACTCTTTTTATTAATATCCTCAAAACACTTTTTTCTATTAGCTAAATTTGGAAACTAATATCCTGTTTGGTTGTAAGGGAGACGAAAAGGAAAGAAGAGATGAAAAAGAAAGGGAAGGGAAAGGGAAGAAGAGAGAGTTGTACATAGAAGGATTGCATTAAACAATTTCTTCAAAAGAAATGTCTTCTTTGAAAAAATAATGGGACCATCTGAAGGATTGTGCTAAGAAAATTTCTATAATACAAAATTTTCTCAAAATTATGGGTTGTGAGAAAAGTATGAAACTTCATCAAAAAAGAAAAAAAAAAAGTATAAAATATTGGCAAATCGATCAAATTGTGTATTCTCACTTTTTAATAGAAAACTGAAAAGTGAAAATACTTGGGACCATCACAGCACATATTAATATAGAAAAACTTAATGAAAGAGATAAAAAAAAAAAAAAAAAAAAAAAACATAATGATAGAGGTAAAAAAAAGTTAAATGCAAAATTAGAGCGCCACTTGGCAAGACCTCGTACACTCCCGTATGAGGTCTCTGCTTATATATATATATATATATATATATATTGATTGATAATATGATATATTGATGTCACATTATTTAATAAAATATTATATTGTTAGATCTAAAAAATAAAATCTCAATCATCATACAAAATGTCATAAGGAGTAAAAAATTTTCTAAACAATAATAACTAATTAAGAAGATATTAATTTAAGGTATTCAAAAGTTCACATTGGATAATGTGCAATACAGATATTGCTAATTGTTGAAGTATTCATGCTTTTTAGACGCTAGTCAACAAATAAAAATTACTTCGTAGTCTTTAGTTAGACGTTTTCCAAACAATAATTATTAGTTTATTAAAATATCTTTGACCATGACAAATGACAGTGGTTCTTAGAAATTTCAATCACAAAACTTGAACAACTACTCCTTAGAAAAGCGAGTTTAAACCTATTAGATGTTTTCTTCTATATAAAGGTTGCCCTAGGTTCTCTCTAACTCATAAACCCATAAGCCATAACCACTGCAATGGCTACTTCAACACTTCCTCATTTTTGTTGTCTCTTGCTTCTGCTTCTTCCTCTCCTTCCCATTGTTTTCACCTACGCTGAAGCACATCATCTTATCATGTATTAAAAAATAAGAGCGACCACACTCAATCAATTATAATACTCATCCGAAAATTCAACCAAATTGGGAGTTTATTAAGATGTTATTAATTTCGGTATAATGTATTGAGTTTTAAGTAAAAAGCTTATGTAACATCTCTTATTAGATCACGTAAAACATGAATTTTACACCCTATTCTTACCAAATTCAAACTCTTTTTATTAATATCATCAAAACACTCTTTTTTATTAGCTGAATTTGGAAACTAATATCCTATTTGGTTGTAAGGGAGACGAAAAGGAAAGAAGAGATGAAAAAGTAAGGGAAGGGAAAGGGAAGAAGGGAGAGTTGTACATAGAAGGATTGCATTAAACAATTTCTTCAAAAGAAATGTCTTCTTTGAAAAAATAATGGGACCGTCTGAAGGATTGTGCTAAGAAAATTTCTATAATACAAACTTTTCTCAAAATTATGGGTTGTGAGAAAAGTATGAAACTTCATCAAAATAGATGAAAAAAAAAGGTATAAAATATTGGCAAATCGATCAAATTGTGTATTCTCACTTTTTAATAGAAAACTAAAAAGTAAAAATACTTGGGACCATCACAGCACATATTAATAAAGAAAAACTTAGTGAAGAGATAAAAAAAAATTAAAAATTAAAAAAAAAAAAAACATAATGAAAGAGGTAAAAAAAAGTTAAATGCAAAATTAGAGTGCCACTAGGCAAGACCTCATACACTCCCGTATGAGGTCTCTGCCTATATATATATATATATATATATATATTGATTGATAATATGATATATTAATGTCACATTATTTAATTAAATATTATATTGTTAGATCTAAAAAATAAAATCTCAATCATCATACAAAATGTCATATGG
The DNA here is from genome assembly GCA_019022515.1 of Quercus aquifolioides. Classification (NCBI taxonomy): domain Eukaryota; kingdom Viridiplantae; phylum Streptophyta; class Magnoliopsida; order Fagales; family Fagaceae; genus Quercus; species Quercus aquifolioides. The sequence continues at coordinate 140,824 of JAFHAW010000032.1, read as the reverse complement.
AGTAAAATTTTTTCTAAACAATAATAACTAATTAAGAAGATATTAATTTAAGGTATTCAAAAGTTCACATTGGATAATGTGCAATACGGATATTGCTAATTGTTGAAGTATTCGTGCTTTTTAGACGCTAGTCAACAAATAAAAATTACTCCGAAGTCTTTAGTTAGACGTTTTCCAAACAATATATTATTAATTTATTAAAATATCTTTGACCATGACAAATGACAGTGGTTCTTAGAAATTTCAATCACAAGACTTGAACAACTACTCCTTAGAAAAGCGAGTTTAAACCTATTAGACGTTTTCTTCTATATAAAGGTTGCCCTGGGTTCTCTCTAACTCATAAACCCATAAGCCATAACCATTGCAATGGCTACTTCAACACTTCCTCATTTTTGTTGTCTCTTGCTTCTGCTACTTCCTCTCCTTCCCACTGTTTTCATCTACGCCGAAGCACATCATCTTATCAGCATTAAAAAATAAGAACAACCACACTCAATCAATTATAATACTCATCGGAAAATTCAACCAAATTGGGAGTTTATTAAGATGTTATTTATTGCGGTGTAATGTATTGAGTTTTAAGTAAAAAGCTTATGTAACATCTCTTATTGGATCGTGTAAAACATGAATTTTACACCCCATTCTTACCAAATTCAAACTCTTTTTAGTAATATCCTCGAAACACTTTTTTTTATTTGCTGAATTTGGAAACTAATATCCTGTTTGGTTGTATGGGAGACGAAAGAGAAAGAAGAGATGAAGAAGTAAGGGAAGGGAAGGGGAAGAAGAGAGAGTTGTACATAGAAGGATTGCATTAAACAATTTCTTCAAAAGAAATGTCTTCTTTGAAAAAATAATGGGACCGTCTGAAGGATTGTGCTAAGAAAATTTCTATAATACAAACTTTTCTCAAAATTATGGGTTGTGAGAAAAGTATGAAACTTCATCAAAAAAGAAAAAGAAAGTATAAAATATTGGCAAATCGATCAAATTGTGTATTCTCACTTTTTAATAGAAAACTGAAAAGTGAAAATACTTGAGACCATCACGGCACATATTAATATAGAAAAACTTAATGAAAGAGATAAAAAATAATTAAAAATTAAAAAAAAAAAAAACATAATGAAAGAGGTAAAAAAAAGTTAAATGCAAACACTCCTGTATGAGATCTCTGCTTATATATATATATATATATATATATATATATATTGATTGATAATATGATATATTGATGTCATATTATTTAATAAAATGTTATATTTTTAGATCTAAAAAATAAAATCTCAATCATTATAAAAAATGTCATAAGGAGTAAAATTTTTTCTAAACAATAATAACTAATTAAAAAGATATTAATTTAAAGTATTCAAAAGTTCACATTGGATAATGTGCAATACATATATTGCTAATTGTTGAAGTATTCATGCTTTTTAGACGCTAGTCAACAAATAAAAATTACTCCGTATTTAGTTAGACGTTTTCCAAACAATAATTATTAGTTTATTAAAATATCTTTGACCATGACAAATGATAGTGGTTCTTGGAAATTTCAATCACAAGACTTGAACAACTACTCCTTAGAAAAGTGAGTTTAAACCTATTAGACGTTTTCTTCTGTTTTCTTCTATATAAAGGTTGCCCTGGGTTCTCTCTAACTCATAAACCCATAAGCCATAACCATTGCAATGGCTACTTCAACACTTCCTCATTTTTGTTGTCTCTTGCTTCTGCTTCTTCCTCTCCTTCCCACTATTTTCATCTTCGCCGATGACTGTAACATAAGGCTGGAGTCATTACCTTTAGTTGCAGGGCAAAACAGTGATCCAATCACGTCGAGGTTAAATGAATTTGCCTTCGGATTCCGTCCTCTTAAAAGTGGGAAAGAAAATCAATTCTTGCTTGCAGTTTGGTTCAATAAAATAAATGACCAAACCGTAGTTTGGTCTGCAAATGGAAATGAACCAGTACCACCAGGTTCTGAACTGAAGAAGAATATCAATGATGAGTTTGTTCTCAATAACCCTGAAGGCAAAGTGTTATGGAGGGCTCCAGGAAATGGTTCCAAATCCAGTTGTGCGGCTATACTAGACAACGGGAACTTGGTGATTCTAGATCAGAATAAGAATTTGGTATGGGAGAGCTTCAAAGAGCCTACTGATACAATCTTTCCTGGCCAAATACTGTACATGAATACCACACTCAGGTCTCGTCAATCTTCAACAAATTATTCTCAAGGGTACTTCCGACTTTCTTTGCAGCTTGATGGCAATTTCGTGCTTTATTCTCTTTCTAAAATACCTGAGGAACCTTATTTTGCCACCCGCACAACGAACTGGGAATCACAGTTGAACTTTACTGAGGATGGATACATGTACATCCAAGATGCAAATACAAACAGAGTGTACAACCTTACCAAGGAAAGTCCTGCAGGCTCAAAAGAAGATTTCTACTACTTGGCTAGGATTGATTATGATGGTGGCTTCAGATTGTACAAACACCCCAGAAAGGTGAGCACCCCAAGTGGTGTGTATGAGAGCTGTTCTTCATCATGGACTGTAGTGCAAAGCATTCCCAGTGATATTTGTGCTACATTTACTGGTGATGCTGCTGCTGCTGGAGGTGGGTTTTGTGGACCGAACGGAGTTTGCAGTACCGCAGGTGATTCAAATGGGAGTAGGCCAGCATTTTGCATTTGTCCAGAGGGATTTTCTCCCTTGGACCAATCCAATAATTTTGCAGGGTGCAAACCAGATTTTTTATTGCCCAGCTGCCAAATTGGATGGGAAAAGCAAAAAGAAAATATAGAGTTTAAACTGGTTCAAAATGTGAATTGGCCGTTCTCAGATTACGGCCTTGTTACCGTGGTTAATGAGACAGAGTGTAGACAGCTATGCCTTGACGATTGCTTGTGTGTTGTGGTCATTTATGAAGGTAACGGTAAACAATGTTGGAAGAAGAAGTATCCTCTGTCCAATGGAATGCTTGTTGGAAATAATATTAGCAAAGTTCTCATCAAGACACCTAAAAATATAGCTTCAGATAAGAAAGACCAGTCTATGGTAGTTGTCTTGGCACTACTCCTTGGCAGCTCTGCATTTCTTAATATCCTTTTCTTCTTAGCTAGTATTGTGGCTATTATCTACTTGTACCGCAAAAAGCTCAATTCGCGATGGAATATTGATAGAACACTTACAACAAATGTGAGAAGCTATACATATAAAGAGCTCGAAGAAGCAACCATGGGCTTCAAGGAAACACTGGGAAAAGGTCATTTTGGAACTGTTTATAAAGGGGTCCTTCCATCAGATTCTAAAAGATATGTTGCAGTCAAGAAGTTACGTAAGGTGGTAGAAGGTCGTGAGGAGCAATTCAAAACGGAAGTGAGCGTGATCGGTCAAACTCATCACAAGAATTTAGTCCGTTTGCTCGGCTATTGTGATGAGGGGCAGCATCGGCTTCTGGTATATGAGTACATGAGTAATGGCTCTTTAGCTAGCTTTCTCTTTGGGATATCCAGGCCTCATTGGAACCAAAGAGTGCAAATTGCTTTTGGAATAGCACGAGGCCTAATGTACTTACATGAAGAGTGCAGCACCCAAATCATCCACTGTGATATAAAGCCTCAAAACATACTCTTAGATGAGTCATTTACGCCAAGGATTGCTGATTTTGGATTAGCAAAGCTTTTGTTGGCTGAGCAAAGTCAAGCAGCTTGGACAGATTTAAGAGGGACATTTGGATACGTTGCACCTGAATGGGTTAGGAGAACATCCATTTCAATTAGGGTTGATGTGTATAGTTTTGGTGTGATGTTACTAGAGATCATTTGCCGCAAGCCTAATGTACCATTTGCACTAGGAGAAAATGAGGCATTGATAGATAGGGCTTATGAATGTTACAAAAATAAAAAATTAGATAAGTTGATAGAAGATGATGAGGAGGCAAAGAATGACATGAAGAGGCTAGAAAGGTTTGTGATTGTGGCGATTTGGTGTATTCAAGAAGATCCTTCACTGAGGCCCTCGATGAAAAAGGTCACACAAATGCTCGAGGGAGTGATTGAAGTTTCTGTGCCCCCAAGCCCTTCATTGTTTACTTCTTCTCCCCCTTCATTCAAAAAATAGGTCATCTTGAGTTTTCATTGCCCCATAGTTAACAATTTGTGATAGATGACAATGGGTAACTTTGTACATCTATTTTCATCTAATTTTCAAACTTTTAGGTTTAGGCTAGGGTTGTTATTTCCTTAGGTTGGAATAAAGTTTTTGTCATTCATAACATTTTAGAGAGTCTTCTCCTATAGTTTTTAGTAGATTCCAAAATTCTCTTTGTGAATTCAAGGATTTTTATGTTGAAGCAGATATGTTCTGCATGTTAATTATAGCTTTCTACCTGTGTCAACTGAATATAGCCATCCTTTTTTAAGTTTTGGTGTAACACCTTTTCTTATTTGTATTATGGTATCAGAATTTGGCCAATAGTGGTTGGTTTCCTGTCTCTTGCATTGCGGTTTGTTTTTTACTATAAGGCTCTCATGTGTATTATCCTTTGGTGTATTTCACCTTCTTAGTTGTAACTTGTAAGCTTGGATTCCTTGTTCAAAATGATTTTGTTTTATTGGTTTATATAATCATTTTTGCGTGATTGTTGTCGGATTAAAGATTTCTTGTGTTTGGGTTGATTTGGATTTGTAATATGAGAACCGAGACTAAAGGAGACTGAGATTCTTAGCATACCTCAATTACGAGTCTCATGGTGGAGATCAGTTGTGGATATATAACTTACTTTAATTTATGTTAAAGGAAAAAATTAACAAAAGCCTCAAAATAAATTTTACAAAAAAAAAAAAAGATATAAACTATAAAAGTGCCTATAGAAAGAAGAAAAAATACATAATTTTGGTGTATTTCACCCTCTTAGTTGTAATTTGTAAGCTTGAATTCCTTGTTCAAAATGATTTTATTTTATTGGTTTATGTGCATTTTTACGTGATTATTGTCGGATTAAAGATTTCTTGTGTTTGGGTTGATTTGGATTTGTAATTGGGAGAACCGAGAGACTCAAGGAGACTGAGATTCTTAGCATACCTCAATAACGAGTATCTTGGTGGAGATCAGTTGTGGATATATAACTTACTTTAATTTATGCTAAAGAAAAAATTAACAAAAGCCTCAAAATAAATTTTACAAAAAAAAAAAAAGGAAATAAATTATAAAAGTATCTATAAAAAAAATTGCATGGTTTCGGTTCTAAATACAATCCAATATAAAGAAAAATACAGATTTCATGTCCTCGTTGCATTTTAATGAAAAATATTGTTAGGTTTTAAGGTCTTAGGATTTTATGTATTTAGAACCTAATTTGTAATGTTGGCAAACCATGATCAAAACAATGTATTTAGTCTTGTTTAGGCTTGCTCAAAGTTGGTTTAATTTTGTAAAGTTGGAATCGAGAGACTGCAGAAGCATTGGAGCTTCTCGGCCTGGCTCGATCGATCGAATGTAATTCTCGATCGATCGAAAATCGGCCCAGATGCGTTTTTCTGCAGATTTCCAACTCAGCCCTAACTCTTTAAACGTTTATGGTTTTATGTTTTTGCCCTAGGTATATAAGGCAAACCCTAGCTATGTTTTTATGAGTTGCACAAGTTGTGTTGTTGCTCATACATTGCGGTTTTGTGTAAATCTCTTGTGAGATCTAGAGGAGCTTTCCTTTACACTTAACTTAGGGTTTTCAAGATTAAGATTCTTCTACATCTTGATGATCAACTTGGTTGCTGCCATTGGAACTTAAAGATAAACAAGTGAGGAGCTTGTACCTGATTGAAGGAATACAAAGAAAGAAGTAGTCCGTGGATTCGGAGCCTGCGCGTGGTCGTGTCAGGAAGTTACTACTGGTGGGTAGCATTAGGAAGTCAAGCGGGGTAGCTTGTAAGTCCTTTTGTAACAACTTCAATTCTTTCTTAGTGGATTCCGTTTTGCCTTGAGGATCGGTGGGTAAAATCCTCCCCAGGTTTTTCCGGTGTGGTTTCCTGGGTGATCATATCGTGTGTTCTTTTATTATTCCGCTGCTTTATATGTTTACATGCATGATATGATTTTGTAATTGTTTTAACCTAGAATTGCTTAATTTGACTAAGTAAAAACTTGGCTAATTAATCTAGGCTACGCAATTTGTTTGTGGTTTAAAGGGGTCTAAACCCTGTCAAATATCAAAAGCAAGAAATTACATCGAATAAAACCTAATCTACATATCTACATTCCTTAGACAAACTTGAGAGTCTAAGTTATGAAGTAAAAAGGTGTTAGAGGTACAATGACCAATATAAACAATCTATCTTTCCATCACACAATTACATTAAAACCTAGAAAATTCAGTAAAATAACATCCAATGCATTCAACATTTACAACAAAGAGTGTTAGTCACTAATATATAAAAAGGAAAATGAAAAACAATCAAGTAATGCAAGCTATCCTAAGATACATAGGTAATATTGAAATGCATGAAAATGCGTGAAAATATAAAGAGACTAAAATGCACATCCTAAATGAAATTCCTACATGTTTTATGAGGAGGTGCCACGGTTTTCATTTAAAAGACAAATTTCATAGCAAATTTGGGATTTTTACCTTCTCAAGCAATTCTAAAACATTTCATGTGAATGTTTTCTGTTAGGTTCTAAGACCTTAGGGACTAATGTATTAGAACTCCAATATGTAGTGTTGGCAAACCATGATCAAAACATAGAGTCTAGGTTTAGCCTTACTCAAAGTATGTTTAATTGTAAAATTGGAATCGAGTGATTGCAGGATTTATTGGACAAAATCTGCAAGGCTCGATCGGTCGAAAATTAGACTTAATCGATCAAACCACGTGTAGATTTATTTTTCTGCAGAAATTCCAATTCAGCCCAAGCTCGTTTGATGTGTAGAGTTAAGTGTTTTACTTCACATATAAAAGGAAAAACCATAACTACGTTTTAGAAGTTTTCTTGGAGTATTGTTTGTTGAATCTTTTGTGAGATCTAGAGGTGTTTACCTTCATACACACACATAAGGTTATCATGATCAATATTCGCGTCAAGAGCCTGATGATCGCTTCAGTTGCTGCTTAAAGAACTTAAAGAAGATTTGAAACCTTTGAGTGGAGTCTCAAAGTCACAAGTAGGTGAACTTGTGGTTGCAAAAGATCAAGGAAAGAAGTAGTCCATGGACTCGGAGCTGTCACGTGGTCATGGTAATAAGTTTTCTATACGAGGTAGTAATAAGATGTTAGTGGTCTAAGTTCTATTGTAAAAGCTTCAATTCTTTCATAGTGGATTTGTTTTTACCTTGAGGATAGTTAGGTTAAATCCTCCCCAGGTTTTTTTACAGGTTAGGTTTTCCTAGGTTACCATATCGTTGTATTCTTTATATTTTCGCATTATTTATATGATATGATTTGAATGTGTTAATCTATGAAAGCTCGAAAATGTGTTGAAAACACAAAAACTATTTAGACCCCCAAATTAAAGATACGGCTCGATTGATTTTACACTAACTTAATACAAAGTGTGGAATAGTGTAAAAGCAAGCGGATAAACAAACAAGCTACTTTAATCCATAATTATAGCAACATAGCAGTAAAATGGAATGTAAAAGAGTAGGGAAGAAAGATGCAAAAATAAGATAACACGTCGATGTGTTATCTAAAAGGAAATCGAAGAACTCGGCGAAAAATCTCTCCGCCGCCCTCCAAGCGATAATCGATCCACTAGACAATTAGTTAGGATACATGGGTTAGGAAGAGACCCTCCAAGCCTAATCTACCCGATGTACCTAAGCCTTCCAAGCTCCTACTCCAACAAGGCTTCTCGGAACCATGTCTTGTCTAGCTCTCCGAATCCCGCTACAAGCTCCATGTTGCATCTGCCATCCTCAGCTTCTTCTAATGCTTCCCAGCAACACCAAATCCTCACTTGACACTCTCAAAAGGTGTGGTAAGTGTTTGGGCTATCAACCTCTCAATGGTATGAAAATGGAGAGGTAGGAGTTGAGGAAATTCCACAAGCAAATGTGTAGAGGATTGTAGGTATAACAATCTCTAACTCGCAAGGTTTGTAGCTAGGGTTTTCTCTCAGAAGCACTCCTCAACAATTGTGGGTAATGTGGGTAGATATAGTGTGGGTATAGAAAGTGTGTATCAGATAATACAAACTGGTAGAACAGAAGGTTTCGCGAGTGTCTCACGTGAAGGCCTTACCCGCGAGCTACTCGCGAAACACAGCTGTCTCCATCCTGTCTTGACTCTTCGCATTCTAGCATGTGCAAGTCACATGCATCACTTCACGGGATGCTTAGTCGCGAGATACTCGCAAAAACTCTTCTGTCTTCAATTGCTTGAGTCTTCACACTCTCTCTCTATCACACAACCCTTACAATTAAATCCCGCATTAAATACAGGGTACGAAAGATTGAATAAAGTTACAATCAAATTTGGCACAAAATTAAAGCCAACGAAAACACATAGTTGTAAATTACAACTTTACAATCTCCCTTTGGTTATTCCATGACAAAACCCTTAAAACAGACTCTAGACTTAAATGTGAGTTTAGGAACAGTGGCAAAACTCACTCACACCTAATCTAGAAGCTGTGAAGCACTTGCATGTATATACCTGTAACCTAAAACACTTGCACAAAAACAAAACTTTTATTAAGCTTATGACAAGTTGAATACAAGGTATTTACAAGAGCAAGTAAAGAGTGATCAAGTTTGAAAACACTATAAAACATGTAAGCACATCTTGATCTTACAGGAACAATCATTAAAGAATGACTACAATGAACATTTAGCAAGTAAATGCTCATCCGGACACACAATGCAATAAAGACCAACTACAATGATCAATTGCATGTCCAACACTTAACCAATGCAAAATATATGAAGTATATGCATCTAGGATACAAGATCCTACTAGGGTACAAGAGTGAGGTACTCAAGATATATAATCAACATCTAAAAGTACACAAAAAATTGCCATAAAGCAGTAAGGTAAAGACAAATACTTAATATAAAATTGAATGATAAAAACAAAGTACTGAAGTTTTAAACAAAAGCAGTAAAAACAATAAACTAGCAGTCATATAAACTAAAGTAAACAAAGGTAATCCGCCTATGAACCAATGTTTCTAAGCCTAAACCTATGCTCCCCCTAACACTGTGCAAGCTCCCCCTCAAAATTTTCTCCCCCTTTTTGACCGAAATGGCCAAAAGGCTAGAACTGGTTAGACTCGGAGTCTGAACCCTAGTCAATGGACAAATCATCGATCTGAGATGATAAGGCTGTGATCTAACCCTGGACATATGCAAACTGGTCCGTCGTGTGCTGCACATAGGAGTCTAACATAGTGTACATCTGCTCTACTCTAGCTAGAAGCCTGTCAAGTCTGCCTGGTCCTCGTGCTGGTGCTAAGGATGATGGCTGACCTAAAGGCTCTGGAGTAGTAGTAAATCTCTCAACTCATCCTCTGTGTCACCGCCCTCATCCTCAACACGATCCTGTGGTATCGTATGCACACTAGTTTTGGAGCCTTTGATATGAGCTGTGCTCCTAGTCACTGTGTGTGCACCAATGAGATAGTCCCTCTGAACCACTATGAGGCCACTCGGAAGTTTGAGCCGCTCCTTAGCAATTAGGCCCATAATAAGAGTGGGGAAGGACATTACAGTCCTTGAATTTTGCTTCTCAATGCTCTTTTTCAACAAATGGAAGATGTATCCACAAACATCAATCTCCTTGTGGGTGAAGAGATCGTATAGAAACATTATCCTTGGAGCTGACAGTGTAGTGAGGTTGGTGACCAGGTACAAGTTATGGATCGTCACATATGCCAGAGTCCTCATCTCTGGTGAAAATGGGATTGTATTCATGGATGACTTCTTTGGTGTACCACCAAGTATTTTTACCATCTCCTCAGTGGATCCCAATCTATCTTCATATTAAACTGAGTTTGGATGTGAGGGAGGACGAATCTCCAAAAACTCTTGTATGATATCCCTTGTAATCACAAATTCTTTGTGTCTCACCCAACACACTATACGATCCCCTTCCACAGTAGCATTGGAGAAAAACTCCTTTATAATCTCTGAGTATACTTACTCCAACTGGATTCAGCAGTTTAGTCCAAGTCCTTTCTTTGAACACTTCAGGTATGAAAGTGTCCTCAAGGGTTTCCAACTGAACCACCCTTTCCATGATAATGGTTGCTTTTTTGTAGCAGTCATTGTATTTCATATCAGCCTCAGCAGACTTGAAGTTATCAGAATCAGTGCATGCACATTTGGAGGATGATCTCTTAGGAGCTGCATGTTTAGTAGGAGACATCTGCACAAGGGAGGATAGAACAAAGAGAAAACAGTGCAAAAACACAAAAAATAGAACACAAAAACTTGATTAGATTCAAGTTAGTCCAGAACAGAAGGTAAAACAACCTAAAAACAAAGTATAACCAACTCAATACAGAGCAAACATACTGAAAACAGCATGTTGTAAGTGTTAAAACATGTAAACAGTACCACAATGCATGAATTGAGTGATTGTGCATGTGTGTGTCTGTGCTGTGCATGTGCTGATGCATGTGTGTGCAGCATGAGATGCATAAGGTGTGCCTAGGGGGTGCCTAGTGTGTGCATGGCATGGTATTGAGGCACAGCTTGGGCAAAGTGTGTAGAACACACATTCATTGACCAAAACATGTTAAACATGGTCAATCATGAGTAAGCCCAGGAATTGGAACTCACTTGAGTCCAATTCAACACAAGAATGTCACTAGGACATTC
>JAFHAW010000032.1:0-120000 GCA_019022515.1 Quercus aquifolioides | reverse complement strand
GGCATATTTGCCACAATCTCCCACCAAAGAGTCATATGCTTCCTGAAAGTTATTCTCCCCTTCATTTTGGCATACGTCTTCATCTTCCGATTCTTCAATTTCTTCATCCTCAAAAATATCTCCAAGTTCATCAACCAAATTACTCAAATCATCCTTGGATTCAGCAGTGGCAATAGTCATGAAGGCTCGGTAGTTTCCCTCACTGTCACATTCTTCTTTAGTGTCTTAATTTGAACTGTCAGAAACACTAAGTAGCAAACACCTTGCCCTTCCCTCGTAAGTAGTTAGGACACTCCTTCTTGAGATGTCCATGGCCATTGCATTCATAACACACAATGCCTTGAGGGTATTCAGAATCCTTCCCATCTTTCTTCTTAAACTCCTTCCTATCACCTTTGGAGGATGAAAACTTCCCTCTGCTGAACGGTTTCCCACTGTTCTTCATCTTCAGAAATTTTTAAAAGTTCTTTGCCAGGAATACTACCTTCTTCTCCGCATCATCTTCTTCAAATGAGTCACCCACACTCTTGGTGATGGTTTTGAGAGCAAGAGATTTGCTCGACTTATGAGAAGGCAATCCCAGCTCATATGTTTGGAGAGACCCAATGATTTCTTGAATTTTTATCTCATCCAAATCTTTACTTTCCCCTATAGCTGTGACTTTTGCTCGGAAGCTCTCTGGCAATGATCGAAGGATTTTCCTCACTATCTTTGAGTCCTCCGTCTTCTCACCCAAATTGAACTTGCCAATAACCACCTCATTTAGCTTGCTATAGAATGAGTAGAATGACTCGTCTTCACTCATTTTCAGCTCTTCAAATCGAGTGGTTAGCATCTACAACTTAGTATCTTTCACCTTCTTCGTGCCTTCATAGGTGGTCTCCAATATCTCCCAAGCCTCCTTGGCAACTGTTATGTAAGAAATCCTGTGAAACTCACCTGGAGAAACACCACAGAAAATTGCATTCAAAACTTTACTGTTAGCGTTAGCTGCCGCAAGTGCTGCCTTATCCCAAGTGGATTTAGCGGCCTCCGGCCTAGTCCATCCTACATCTACAGCATCCCAAACAGTATCTTCAATTGAACATGGGGATGCCCTCATCCGGACTTTCCAAAAGGCATAGTTGTTACCATAAAAAAATGGTGGAACATTTAAAGATTGAGACCGGTCCATCTCAAACGGGGTCAAGGATCGCACTAAGGTAATTAAACCACTGCAAGTGCATTTGCTCTGATACCAATTGAAAGCTCAAAAATGTGTTAAAAACACAAAAGCTGTTTAGACCCTCAAACTAAAGATATGGCTCGATTGATTTTACACTAACTTAATACAAAGTGCGGAATAGTGTAAAAGCGAGCAAATAAACAAACAAGCTACTCTAATCCATAATCATAACAACACAGCAGTAAAATGGAATGTAAAAGAGTAGGGAAGAAAGATGCAAACACAAGATAACACGCCGATATGTTATCAAAGAGGAAACCTAAGAACTCGGTGAAAAACCTCTTCGATGCCCTCCAAGCGGTAATCGATCCACTAGACAATTAGTTGGGATACATAGGTTAGCAAGAAACCCTCCAAGCCTAATCTACCCGATGTACCTAAGCCCTCCAAGCTCCTACTCCAACAAGGCTTCTCGAAACTGTGTCTTGTCTAGCTCTTCGAATCCCACAACAAGCTCCATGTTGCATCTACCATCCTTGGCTTCTTCCAATGCTTCCCAGCAACACGAAATCCTCACTTGACACTCTCAAAGGATGTGGTAAGTGTTTGGGCTATCAACCTCTCAATGGTATGGAAATTGAGAGGTAGGAGTTGAGTAAATTCCACAAACAAATGTGTAGAGGATTGTGGGTATAACAATCTCTAATTCTCAAGGTTTGTAGCTAGGGTTTTCTCTCAGAAGCATTCCTCAACAATTGTGGGTAATATGGGTATATATAGTATGGGTACAGAAAGTGTGTATCAGATAGTACAAATTAGCAGAACAAAATGTTTTGCGAGTGTCTCGCGAGAAGGCCTTACCTTGCGAGCTACTCACAAAACACATCTGTCTCCATCCTATCCTGACTCTTCTCATTCTAGCATGTGCAGGTCACATGCATCACTTCGCAGGATGCTTAGTTGCGAGATACCCGTGAAAACTCTTCTGTCTTCAATTGCTTGAGTCTTCACACTCTCTCTCTCTATCACACAACCCTTACAATTAAATCCCACATTAAATACAGGGTACAAAAGATTGAATAAAGTTACAGTCAAATTTGGCACGAAATTAAAGCCAACAAAAACACATAGTTGTAAATTACAACTTTACAATCTAGAACTGAATAATTTGTCTAAGTAATCACTTGGCTAAATAACTAAGTTAAACAACTTGTGTTTAAGGGGTCTAAAAACGTACATTTTCAAGTTATATAGTAAAAAATGCAGAAACTCATTTAATGTATAGGAAATCAAATGTTAAGGATATGTACAAAAGAAAATCATATTATATCTTTAGTTTTTCATTATTTCATGAGACACAAAAATAAAATAACATGTTGGAAATTTCCTGATGTAGAGTCTGTACAATATCATTTCATGTGGTTCACCTCAAAATTTTAATGAAACAAGAATTTTATTTAAATTCTAAACAAACTGATTCACAAATCTAAGAAGATTAACCATAAAAATAAATAATAAAAAAAAATCTTCTAATCAAATGTAGGAGATAGCTTATAGCAAAATAACATGAAACCTCATCCCAAAGATAATCTAACTTGACATATTCAAGTCGATGCCATGATTTAATGCATGTTATCATGTTTTCATATGATGAGTGAACATATTAAAATACATGACAAGATGATGAAATAATTGGCTTTTTGGTGTTTATTATTAGGCCAAGACACTAATTAGTTTTTTAGTTTGAAACCACAAAAAACTTTATCAATTGAACTAACTAGAAGTCTGAAACTCACAAGTTTCCACGTATCCACTTATCCTAATAATATCCTAAAAGACTAATAAATGTAACGATTACGATTGTCAACAACAAGCACAATTTCAATTTGGACTTGTTAAGTCAGGTGAGGCGTCCATCTTTGACCTTGGCGTATAAGACTGGAGGTTAGCCCTCCACAATGAGACTTTTCATTACAGGCAAATATCCAGGAAGGTGTGACATGATATGAAATAAAAGCGCAACTAACTAAACTGTTGAATTTTTTATAAACAATTAAGTAGTAGTTGGTAAATATATGGACTCACAAATATTTAATAAAGACTTGGCCCCACAAGAAAATAACATTTTATAAAGACTTGGTTTCCAAAAGAAAATAATTGGACCTAGATATACATGACTGGTCTCTTTCTCCCTTTCCCAAATCACACTATTCATTTTTTTCTCCTTTGGAAGCTCACTACAAAAAATGGGCCTATAGTGGCATTTTTTTTTTTTTTTTTTTTTTTGGTGGCGTTCGTAAAAAACGCCACTATAGGTACCCTACAGTGGCGTTTTCTATAAACGCTGCTATAGGCATATCTATAGCTGTGTTCAGGTAGTCCTATAGTGGTGTTTTAAAACAATGGGTCTATAGCAGCGTTTCCAAGGGCCTATAGTGGCGTTTGTCCTGGTCTTACAAACGCTGCTATAGGCACTTTTTTTTTTTTTTTTTTAGTTGGATTTTTTTTTTATAAGGGCTAAAGGAAAAAAAGACCTATAGTGGTACTTTTTTTTTTTTTTTTTTTTTTTTTTTCCGCTGTGTTTTTTGAGCTAGAGGAAAAAAGACCTATAGTGGTGTTTGATAAACGCCACTACAGGAAGGCCTATAGTCCCGTTTGTCAAACGCCACTATAGGCCCTTGTAAGAGAAGGACCTATAGTGGCGTTTGGCAACCGCCACTATAGGCACCCTTTTTTTTTTTTCAGCTAGGTTTTTTTTAGGGCCAGAGGAAAAAGACCTATAGTGGCGTTGCATTTAACAAATGCCACTATAGGAACTTTTTTTTTTTTTTGACAGAGTTTTTTAGGGTCAGAGGGAAAAAGACCTATAGTGGTATTTGAGGCCTTTGTAAGAGAAGACCTATAGTGGCGTTTGACAACCGCCACTATAGGCCCTTGTAAGTGTAGGACCTATAGTGGCTATAGTGGCATTTGACAAACGCCACTATAGGTTCTTAAAGATATTAAAAAAAAGAGAAGTGCTACATCCACTACCTTTTTACAACATTTTCACAACAAATCATGGGTGGTTAATTGTTATTGGTTCAAAATTGAATTTAGCACGAAGATTACTTTTTTAACCCAATAATAACAACCAGTAACAACCCACCACTTAAAATTTGTTGTAAAAATATTGTGTACATATCATTTCTCAAAAAAAAATTAAAAAATATACCCAATCCGTAAAACAAAACTATGGCATATTCCAAACTATTCCTTAAAAAAAAAAAAAAAAAAACTCAATCCGAATAGATTCAGTGTTCAGCTAATATATATATATATATATATATATATTTATTTATTTATATATATATATATATTTAAATGTATATATTATTATATATTTATATTTAAATGAGAAATGCTACATTCACAACGTTTTTACAATATTTTCACAACAAATTATAAATAGTTAGTTGTTATTGGTTCAAATTTGAACTTAACACTAAGATTACTTTTTTGCCCAACAATAGCAACTAGTAACAATATGCCACTTAAGATTGTTGTAAAAATATTGTGAACATGTCATTTTTCTATTTAAATATATATATATATATATATATATATATATATATATATGAGGTGCTACATCCACAATATTTTTACAACAAATTATAAGTGGTTAGTTGTTATTAGTTCAAATTTGAACTTAACACTAAGATTACTTTTTTTGTTCCAACAATAACAATCTGCCACTTAAAATTTGTTGTAAAAATATTATGAAAATATTGTAAACATATCATTTATATATATATATATATATATACAAGAACTAAACAAAGAAATTCAAAATTCAAAACCCACCTAACCCCACCTACCCCCACTCACCTTATCAAAACCTTGTCTCCACGTAGCTTCTTCAGTCTTCTTCTTTCTTTTCTTTTCTTTTTCTTTTTTTTTTTCTTTCTTTCTTTTTCTCCCTTATCTCCACTTCTTCAGACTTCTTTCTTTCTTTCTCTTCTTTTCTGTTTCTTTTTTTTTTTGTTTGCCTTCTTTCACTCTTCTTTCACTACACACCTAGATATATTCTTTTCTCTTTCTCTCCTATTTGATTTTATTTCCCCTATTTTATTTGTGGTGGTGTTAATGTTAGTGGGTTTTGGATTTGAAGATGGTGTTGCAACTAGTTAATTTTGTTCAAATTTGTAAATGGTGCTACTATATGGGATTTATGATTGAAGGAAGAATGCTATTGTGTTTGATGCCATTGGTTGTATAGTTGCAAGTAAGTATTTTTTTTTTTATTTAAATTTTAATGCTTGTTTTGGTCTATTCCTTTTTTGATAATAATTTTGGTCTATTCTTTGTATACTATCAACTTTGCTTTGTGGGTCTCTGAGATTTTAGATTAATTTTTGTGAATTCTTTGGCTTTTTATAACTGATAGATTTAGAGATCTCAAGTGTTGTGATAATATCTTTGTTAATAGAACCAAGAAAGTAGTGAAATATTCAAAATCTATTTGATTTCTTTTTGCAAGTTGGTCTATGGTGGCTAAATGTGTTGGGGAGGAGTTGCTTTTTTTTCTTTTTCTTTTTCTTTTTAATAATTTTTGAATGTGAGCATGTTGTGTTTGATTTTGAATTTTTTTAGGTGGGTTTGGGTTTCATTTGAATATGCTGGGCCAGCTATAGTGTTTGTATTTTGTTTTATTTATGTTTTTTTTTTTATGTTTTGTATCTTTTAATTTAATTAAAATTAAAATTTTCATTTAATTACAATTTTAATTCAATTAAAAGAAACTTTTGATTACCAAAAATTAATTTTTGGTCGCCAAATTTTTTTTATGGGTGTTTTGGCTATAGTGGTGTTTGTAAAATGCCACTATAGGTCTACAGTGACGTTGGTCTATAGTGGCGTTTTACATAAACGCTACTATAGCTTTTCAAAAAAAATATTTGGTCTATAGCGGCGTTCTAAAACGCCACTATAGCCTTTTTTTTTAAAAAAATTTGGTCTATAGTGGCGTTTAGAAACGCCACTATAGGTCTATAGTTGCAGTACAATAGTGGCATTTGTAAACGCCACTATGGCCAAAGTGGGCCTATAGCAGTGTTTTTAATACCTATAGTGGCGTTTCACAAACGCCACTATTGGCCCATTTTTTTGTAGTGGCTTCATCAGCTTCTTCCAAAACCTTTTATTTTTTTACCTTTACAGGTTGAAAGTTGAAACTTACTTTCCTTTTTAAGTTCCAACAACTCAAACAAAATTCTTTTTCTTTGGCTTACACAAACCCAGTCGCCCAGTCCTCTTCACTTCACATCTAGATTCTACTCCACAAAAAAATTCATTGTACTCTTGTTTCAACTTTAGAATTTCAGCTTCAAATCCAAACTAAATTATCTAATTAGTGACTCCAAATTGCATTTGATATGGGTATCTTTAGCTTCTTTGGATCAAATAAAGGAGTAAAGGAGGAATTATGCATATTGTTTCCCACCCCTAAGCATAGTATTCTTATTTGAAGGCACAAAATTCTTTATTCAGATCTTCCCCTTTTCAGTTCTATTTGTTTATCTTGTGGTTTATGATTTACTTCTTTAATTTTTTTTTTCATGTAAATATGGTTTAGTTTTGTTAATACTTATATTTATTTCTTTTTTATTATTGTTACACATGACAGTAGCAAATTAGAAAACTTTGGCATAATCAATAGAGTTTAGAAATATGTAAAGCTTTCATATAAGACAGTTTTGTAGAAATGAAACTTTTGTATGCAATATATATGAATTATGACTCACTTTGGAATTAAAAATCTAAGACTTATGTGTGTGTGTGTTGAGGGGGGGGGGGGGGGGGGGGGGGGAGGTGGATCTTGTGGTACTTTGAGTTTTTCTTGAATTGTGAATCAATGTGATAGTTTAGTCTTGACCCCCCAAAGTAAAAATTTCGGTTCTGCCCCTAGTTGGGAGAGTACAATTTAATTAAAAGTTTAGCATGTCTCCGACCCATTTATTCACCCACCTTGCCCATTTAATATCTATATCTATATAATATTTAAAAAATGAAGTGTATCATTTATTGTTGTTACACTTCTATTGAGCCACATCAATGGTCATGTTATCATTTTCTTTCTATATATAATGCATTATACCTTTACACATATTCTCAAAATTAATTGTAATTACCAATAATGATAGGACCATCACTTTTAACTACCATGACTTTACACATTCTTGAACCTAAATGTAACTTATAATAGAAAATAAATGCAATGCAAACAAGTTGTGCAAAGACACCATTTATTTATTTTTAGTTTACACGTACCAAAAAAAAAATCATATTTCATCACTTTATTCGTATCGTATGCTAATTTAGTATTCAAGGCCAAGTTAAAGGATCCAATTTTGCTCCTACTTAGAGAACCATATGACATTTTCATCAACTTCAAGAAATAGAGATAACAAATACCCACTTCTGTCCAATTTGGTCCATTTCAGTCTAATTAGGTCCTCTTTGGTCCAGTTCGGTCCAATTTAATCCATTTTAGTCCAGTTTGGTTCATTTAAGTCCAACTCAGTCCAATTTAGTCCATTCATTCCAATTTGGTCCACTTTGGTTCATTTGGTCCAATCCAGTTTGGTCCACTTCAGTCCATTTTGGGTGAGTATAAATTAAAAATAAATAATTTTTATTTTTATTTTTATGATCTCTATCTCTTAAAGTTGATGAAAATGACATGGTTTTTTAAGCAAGAGCAAAACTAGATCCTTCAACTTGACCTTGAATACTAGTACTTCATTATTATATGGATATGAATACAATGGTAGAATGTGGTTTTTTTTTTTTTTGATAAATATAAACTAAAAATAAATAAATCTATTATCTTTTTTTTTTCTTTGATTTTTAGATGTGATCCTATTTTATTATAAATATAATGATATAATATTATTCTATTACATAGCATGACTTGGATAATTTGGTGCTTACAACTATAAATTTCATTTTGAATATTCTTCTCATTAAAGTTTATTCTATAAACTTTCTATTCTCTCTCATATTCTCTCCCAAAAAAATGTGATTATGCTATCTCTCCCTCTAGATTTTTAATTCTTTCTTGCAACTCTACTTTAAGCTGATGAATTTTTATTTTTTTAATATCTTTACTTTAGGTTGATATGTTTTGGTGCTGTGCTTGTTGAGTTTCCCATCACGAGTCATCTCTCTCCCTATATAATTTTGGTTTGATCTTGTTAGGTTCTAAAGACTTACGATTTTATGTATTTAGAACTCTAATGTGTATTGTTGGCAAACCATGATCAAAACAAGTTGTTTAGTCTTGTTTAGACTTGCTCAAAGTTGTGTCGTTTTATGTAAAGTTAGATTTGAGCTAATGCAGAAGTTACTGTGCATTTCGGCCTGGCTCGATCGATCGAAGCTTAGGCTCCATCAATCGAATCTCGAGTAGAATGCGTTTTCTGTAAAATTCCAACTCAGCCCTAGCTCATTTAAAACGTTTTAGGGTTTTATGTTTTGCCCTAGGTATATAAGGCAAACCCTAGCCACGTTTTAGTGTTGCTTATATTGCGGTTTATGTAAATCTCTTGTGAGATCTGTGAGGAGCTTTCCTTCACACAAGCTTAGGATTATCAAGGAGGAGATTTCTTCAACATCTTAATGATCATTCAGTTGCTACCATAAGAGCTTAAAGAAACACAAGCGGGAGTGCTTGTAATTGCTGGAGAATCCAAGAAAGAAGGAGTCTGTCGATTCGGAGCTTGCACGTGGTCGTGTCAGTAAGTTTTACTGGTGGGTAGCAATAGGATGTTAGTGGTCTAAGTCCTATTGTATGAACTTCGATTCTTTCATAGTGGATTCAGGGTTACCTTGAGGATAGCTAGGTTAAATCCTCCCCAGGTTTTTACCGGTGTGGTTTCCTGGGTCATCATATCATTGTGTTATTTATCTTTTCGCTGCTTATACATGATATGATTGTTTGATTGTGATAACCTAGAATTGCATAATTTGACTAAGTTAATCACTTGGCTAATTAACTAGGTTAATCTGATTGTGTTTTAAGGGGTTTAAAAACTTTACAGATCTTTTTTTGAGTTAATTATTTGTTAGTTTGGAAATGAGAATTTGAGTTTATATCAAAACACAATCTAAATGACTATGTATTTGAATGTGTCTATCAATTATTTGAGTAGTATAAATTTTAATTATGTAATGAGTTTTGATTATGATAATAATCTCCTTAAGTGAATGGGAAATTTGAATAATACATCTGGAACTTAATAATTTTAGTTCTACCAAAGGAAATTAGGAAAATATAATGAATAATAACAATAGTTAGAAAAATAAAGACCACTTCAAAAAGAATAATATCAATCAAAATACCAAAAATAATAAAATTTTAAATTTGTAAAAATAGAGAGATAGAAATTCCTTTTATAAATTGTTTTAATTTTTAAGGAGAACAAATTATCTACAACATAATTTAGAAAATAAATTTAACATTGAAAGCTCAAAAATGTGTGAAAACACAAGAGCAATTTAGACCCCCAAATTAAAGTTACGGCTCGATTGATTTTACTCTGACTTAATACTAAGTGCGAAAAAGAGTAAATGAGAGCGGATAAACAAACAAGCTACTCTAACCCATAATCATCAGCAGTAAAATGAAAGGTAAAAGAGTAGGGAAGAAGAATGCAAACACAAGATAACATGCCGATGTGTTATCGAAGAGGAAACCGAAGAACACAGTGAAAAACCTCTCCACCGCCCTCCAAGCAGTAATCGATTTACTAGACAATCAATTGGGATACCCTTCAAGCTCCTACTCTAACAAGACTCAATCTCCGACCCCAAGAAGGAATTGTCCTCTTTGGAAATGGCGTTGAGTCTTAGTTTTCAAGGTTTTACTCAATCCCACATCGGGGAGAGACGCCTCCCACTCATGCCTTATAAGCCTTTGGCCTAAAGATGAGTGTACCACTACTACACAATTCCTTCTTGGGTTCAGAGATTTGTCCCTCCCACAATATATATATATACACATAATATTATAATCTTTTCTCTTTAAAACATATTTTTACACATAATTACCAAATTTTTATATATAAAATCTTTAAAAGGAAAGATAAAAATAAAAATAGAAAGGGAAATTCGAGATTGTCCTTTTTTGTTGCCACATCGTTTTTTGAAATTAGAGAATACAAAACAAAAAAATTAATTTTTTAAATCAGTTTTTTTTTTCCACTTTTTTTTTTTTTTTTTTTTTGGGTTGTATCTTTCTTTTCAAAATTACACACATATATATATCAACAATAAAATGTTACATTTTAACAATACATTTATTTTAAGTTCTAGTACGTACTCATATGATATATCTTATTTTTATTTTATTTTATTTTATCTATATGCAACTGACACCTCAAAAATTGTAAAAATATTATGATAATACTAAAAATGTTATAACTTTTCACAATAAATTTATTTTCAATTGTAATTAGTTTCAGTATGATGGTTTATTATTTTATTTTATCTTATAAAAAAAAAAACACCTCACTAATTATGGAAATATTAGATAAAAATGTTCTCAAACGTGACAAGGTTCCCACAATATCTTGACATCGGTTTCGGTTCCATGAAACTTGGTAGAGCCATTGACTGTATTGTTGGAATCCAACAGGCTTGTCAACTTGGAAGACGCAAGTGCTCACCTAACCCTCACCAAGAATAGGATTGCATTAAAATCTAATTAAGAAGTCTAAATACATGAACATCATGCCTATCAATGCTATCATAACAAATGCATGGCCCCTGTCCTATCATAATAAATATGCATCCCTACTTGGCCCTATGGCTACTGTCCCATCCTATCATAATAAATATGCATCCCCATGTAGTCCTGTCCAGAAAATTACGATGAAATGGTAAATGAATTTATGGGTCTTGTTAACGTGCTGCTATGCATCACCCATTAATGTGGTATAAAATTACATTAAAATACTAATGTTTTTGGGAGTAGGAAAAAGCTGGATGTGAGTGTTAGGCGTGAGTTAGACTGTTAGCTTTGAAGGAAAGATAAGGTTATTTTGCAACCAAACCAAAATGCCCCTTAAGATTTATATGGAACCCAAGTTGAGTTTGAGTTAAGATTTATTTAACTCTTTATTAAATGATGTAAATCGTTATTACTAGTCAAAAAGTAATGTAAAATAAAAACTTTTGTTGGTTTTTAGACCCCTTAAAACAACAATTGGATTAACCTAGTTTATTTAGCCAAATGATTAACTTAGTCAAATTATGCAAATCTAGGTTAAAACAATCAAACAATCATATCAAGATATAAAGCAGCGGAAATATAAATAACACAAGATATGATGACCTAGGAAACCACACGGTAAAAACCTGGGGAGGATTTAACCTAGCTATCCTCAAGGTAAACCTGAATCCATCCATTATGAAAGAATCGAAGTTCATACAAAAGGACTTACAAGCTCCCCGCTTGACTTCCTAATGCTACCAACCAGTAGAACTTACTGACATGACCACGTGTAAGCTCCGAATCCACGGACTCCTTCTTTCTTGGATTCTCCAATCAGCTATAAACACCCACGCTTATTGTTCTTTAAGCTCCAATAGTAGCAACTGAGTTGATCATCAAGATGTAGATAACATCTCCTCTTTGATAACCCTAAGTTTATGTGAAGGAAAACTCCTCAAAGATCTCACAAGAGATTCACATAAATAGCAATATGAGCAACAAAGACCTTAGAGAGGTTTGGGTACAAAACCCTAGATACAAAAGAGGCACTCTCTTCTCTCTCTAAAAAGCTCTCCAAAACGTGGCTTAGGGTTTCCTTTATATAGTGGGAGAAGTAGATCTAAAACCCTAATCCTTAATGGGCTTGGGCTAAGTTGGAAAATTCTGCAAAAAAACAATCTGCACGACTTTTGATCGATCGAGTCTAATTTTCGATCAATCAAGTCAGGCAGATTTATACAGTAAATCTTGCAGAACACTCGATTCCAACTATACAATTATACATACTTTGAGCTAGTTTAAAACAAACTAAAACCTGTTTTGATCATGGTTTGTCAACATTACAAATTAGAGTTCTAATACAATAGTTCCTAATTCCTTAGAACCTAACAACCTTTACAGCTGGTCAAAAAGTAATGTAAAATTCACTTAAAAAGCTTGTGAAAAGCAATGTAGAAAGAACTTTATAACGAATGGGTCACAATATTTAGCAAAAAGAAAAAAACTAGTCACAAAGCAATATAATAAGAAGTTGTTTGTCCTTTTTTATGCTCTTAAGGAAGGTTTCTAGGAAATTTTCTACATGCGCGTGATCTGCAATCTACTCCTAAAATGTTAAACGAAGGGTTGGAAATTTCGTACATCATGCTAGACTTGTTTGTCCTCTCCCTCTCTCAGAGTGCTTGGCGGGGCAAAGAATTGGTTGGAAATTTCCACAACTACACTGTTTTCCTGAAAAGTTGTGCCAGTCTACTCTCTTTTTCTCTTTGAATTAACACAACAAAATGTTTCGTCGAGGACAGAGATTCTCTGACATTAACACTGTTTGATGGAAAAAAGAAGAGATTCGGGTTAGAAACTTTCACCTTACGTAGCATCATTATGCAGTTTGCTCCTCAAAAGTTGTGCCCGTCTTCCCCACACACACACACACTCTCTCTCTCTCTCTCTCCAAGTATCCATAAATGTCTTTTTCAATGTGATTTTTTTGTCTAAAATCAAGAGAAAAAAGTGGCGTGCATCTAGCGCTGCTATTTGAAAAGACAAAACAAAGCGTCAAAGCCTCAGTGTAGCTTTGTAGGGTTATTCATACAGATCTAACTTCTAATACTCAACAGCAGTAAAGAGTGTACTTTTGCAATTAAGGAAGCAGATGACAAACTACGTTTTCAAACTTTTGGTTATAGGATTATAATTAATCAGTGTAGTCCTGAAACATTGAAAATAGAATTTCAGTCAAAACCCACTCTGTTAATAATTTTTAGGCTAAAATGAATGTTACACACCTTCAAAGTTTAAAGTTGTATCCACACATGTAGGAAGTAATTTTTTTTTTTTTTTTAAATCCCTTTAGTATTATACGGTTAGGCTGGGATGAATAGACAAACTGAGGGTGTTTGGTACATGCACTTAAAAATATGCATTTTGTTATTTGAAAACATGTGTGAAAATATGTGTGGGTGAAAAAGTATATGGAAATACGTGTAATGTTATTTAAAAACTGAAAATGTGTGTTTGAGTGGATGTACCAAACACACCCTAGAAATCATATAACTTTGCTTCTCCTTGTTGATCACTGCAAGTCTACAATCATAAGTAATTCATATTATCAATATGCAATTTCAAGAAAATGATTTTTTTTTTAATTTAAAAATAAAATTGGTATCTAGACCTTTTTGAGTATCTAACTATTATATCAGACATATGCATTCCCCATTCCACACACACCAGATTATCATTACAAATGATTATTTTATTAATTTATTTAGACCCACAAACTGAAATTATTTAAATTCAACGGACTAAAATGACAATTATTCAAAGTTAATGAACTGAAATGACAGTATTTAAACATTGTGGACTAAGATGACAATTGATAAAAGTTAATGGACTAAAATAACAATTGGTGAAAGTAATAGGATATAAAGTAGATTTTTGCCTTGAATTTTCTTTTAAAAAATGGCCAAAATACGTGGTTATACTTTGAAGTTTACCAAGTGGACTCTTTTCGCTCTTGAAATTTCAAATAATTGTTATCAGTCCCTAAAGTCATTAGTTTAGCTTGACTTTTTTTTAATGGAACTTTTAGCTTGGTTTTGATTTGACCAAAACCCATTTCAAACGGATTTTTCTTTGATCTTTGATCTTCCGTAGGCCTTGTGTTTTATAATGTGTAATTTGTTAATATTAAAAATATTGTCATGCCGCTATTAAATGACTAAATGTTATGGCATTGCTCAATCAGCCGCATAGAAAATGAAACTAATATCCATTAACAAAATGATCCTTAATTTTTTTTGAAACATTAATGTAAGGTTGAATTTAATCAACTATCTTGTTGGCTTTATTCCATGCCAAATTTGCTTGTATTTTAGCATTTAGTAACCCTGTATTTAGGTGGGAATCTTGTAAGGGTAGTGTGTGAGAAGATGTGAAGAAAAGCTCAAGTTTGTGCAAAGATGCAGAGTTTCGTAGGTAGGACTCGCGGGTGACTCGCGACTACGAGCCGCCAACTGCAGGCACGTGAGAAGCACACAGGAGAGCTGAAGGGTCGCGCCAGCTGTCGCACTATAGGACAAAAGTCCCCAGCTGGCCAGGCCGTTATCTCGCAGCTTGAACTCGTGACTTAGACCAGTCGCGAGGCCAAGCCGCCAAACCACCCTGTTTTGGAAAAACTAACTCTTCGCATTCCTTTCTCACCCTACTATATATAGACCCTTATACCCACTAAATTAAGAGTGCTTCCAGAGAGAATTTTGTGAAAGAAACCCTAGAGAAAAATAAGATTGATTCATCCATACTCTTTACCTTAGAGACTCTTCAAATTCCTTTACTCTCTTCCTCTCTATTGTTAAATCCTTGAGAGGATTTTTACCAAATCCTTTTCTCACCATACCCAGTTGTAAGGTTGAATTTAATCAACCATCTTGTTAGCTTTATTCCATGCCAAATTTATTTGTATTTTAGCATCTAGTAACCCTATATTTAGGTGGGATTCTTGTAAGGGTAGTGTGTGAGAAGATGTGAAGAAAAGCTCAACTATGTGCAAAGAAGCAGAGTTTAGCGGCTAGGACTCGCAACTGACTCACGGCTGGCAAGCCGCCAACTGTAGGCACGTGAGAAGCACATAGGGAGCTGAAGGGTCGCGCCAGCTGTCGCACTACAAGACAAAAGTCCCAGGCTGGACAGTCCGTTATTTTGCAGCTTAAACTCGCGACTCAGACCAGTCGCGAGGCGAAGCCGCCAATCAGCCCTATTTGGGAAAAACTAACTCTTCGCATTCCTTTCTCACCCCACTATATATAGACCCTTATACCCACCAAATGAGTAGAGCTTCTAGAGAGAATTTTAGAGAGAAACCCTAGAGAAAAACAAGATTGATTCATACACAATCTTTACCTTAGAGACTCTTCAAATTCCTCTACTCTCTCCCTCTTCATTTTTCAATCCTTGAGAGGCTTTTGACCAAATCCTTTTCTCACCATACCCACATCCATGAGAAGGTTTATTTGGTGCTGTTGGGAAGCAGTTAGGAAGGAACCAATTTACATTGGTTGATGCTATGGTCTAGTAGCGGAATCTGGGAAGCTAAAGAAGAAATAGGTTCGGCGTAACCTCATTGAAGCAAGAAGCTTGGAGGGCTTAGGTACTTGGGTAGATTAGGCTTGGAGGGTCTTCTGCTGTTCATGTATCCCAACTACATTCTTTAGTGGATTATTTACCGCTTAAAGGGCGGCAGAGAGGTTTTACGCCTAGAGTTTCGGTTTCCTCTTCGATAACACATCGTGTGTTGTCCGTGTGTTTGCATCTTCCTTTCCTTTATCTTTGCCTTACACTTGGGATAAGGCAGCTCTCGCGGCAGCCAATGCTAACAATAAATCTTTAAATGCTATTTTCTGTGGTGTGTCTCCAGATAAATTCTACAATATCTCTCATATGATAGTAGCCAAAGAAGCTTTGGAGATTTTGGAGACTACCTATGAGGGTACTAAGAAAGTGAAGGACACTAAACTTCAGATGTTGACCACTCGCTTTGAGGAGCTAAAGATGAGTGAGGATGAGTCTTTTGATTCATTTTACAGTAAATTGAATGAGGTTGTTGTTGGCAAATTTAATTTGGGAGAGAAGATGAAGGACTCAAGAATAGTAAGGAAGATCCTTCGGTCACTACCAAAAAGTTTCCGAGCCAAAGTTACAGCCATTGAAGAGAGCAAAGATCTTGACGATATTAAGGTTCAAGAGCTGGTTGGTTCTCTACAGACATATGAGTTGTCCCTACCTTCACAAAAGAAGAGCAAATCCCTTGCGCTTAAAACAATTTATGAGAGAATGGTATCTCATGACTCCTCGAAAGAAGAAGCTGTAGATAAAGATGTGGCATACCTTGTAAAGAACTTCCGGAAATTCCTAAAGCTCAAGAATAGTGGGAAATTTGGTGACAAAGGAAAATTTCAGAGTTCCGAGAAGGAGAAGAAAGAATTCTGAAGGAAAGATGGTAGAGATTCCCAATCCTCTCAAGGAATCACATGCTTCGAGTGTAATGGATACGGACACTTCAAAAAGGAATGTCCCAACTATTTGAAGTCCAAAGGAAAGGTCTATGCCACTACTCTGAGTGACTCAGATTCATCAAACTCTGACTCAAAAGAGAGCTGTGATGGAGAAGGAAATTTCTCTGTATTCATGACCATTGCTCATGTGGAATCCTCAGATGATTTGGATACACTTGTGAAGGAGCTTGGTGGGCATTCTAATTTGGAGTCTATTGGGATTGTGGAAGAATCAGATGTTGAAGAGGAAGAAAACACAGCTAATCTTCAAGAGAATTACTCCTTACTCCTTGAGAAGTCGGGAGAGTATGCCAGGGTAGCCAGGGCAGCTGTGAGAAAAATGAAGAAAGCCAAAAAGGACCACAGAAGTCTCTTGATCAGATATAAAGAGGCTAAGTGTGAGATTGAGACACTAAATGGCAAACTATCTGAAGCCTATACGAAAGTAAGATTTCTTGAACAAGAGGTAGTGCAAGCTCGTGCCAAGATAGAGAGAGTCTCCTCCCAGAAGTTAAAAGATGTTATATCATCTCAAAAACCTTCCTCAGACAAGTCCGGGTTGGGATACACCGGAGGAAGTAGCTCATCGGTCAACGTCACCAAAGAAGTGAAATTTGTAAAAGCCAAAGAGATCGTGGTGGAAGAACCTATTCCTGAGAAAGTCAAGGTTGAAAAGAAGAAGAAGATGGCTGAACCACAGGTGGTTAATAAGTCCCGTAATCAATCAGAAGCCAGATTCGAAGCTAGAGGAAGATCACTCCCAAGATCACAACGGGGTCCTAGAACGGATTATGTTTGTCACTATTGCAGATTGCAAGGACATACCAGACCCAACTGTCAAAAGCTGAGAGCAGACAACAATGCAAGCGCACCTCGGTCACAAGGAAGAAGAAATGACATAAGGTCTTAGGGTGGTGAGCAACCAAGAAGTCAAAACCGTGATCCAGGAATGATGGACGTGATGAAGATGATTGGTGCCTTAACCAATTGCCTGGAAAGCTTCACACGAAGGTTTGACAGTCCTAACTCTCGGACCTGATCCGTCAAGGATATCACCCCAAACGCACGTGACGTGTGGGTGACGAAGGGTACTCATGCATCCTCAATCTTTGTTGATCAAACACAAAAAGAGTTTTGAGTGTTTTTAGTTGTTTTTGGAAAGTACTTTGTTTTTACAAAAATGTCAAAAATTTCAAAAACAGTGTTGCCCTGTTTTGGCGACTAAGTTGCGGGTTAGCCCAGTCGCATGTCCAAGTCACGAGCCCACAGAGATATTTCGCAACTTACTGGCGAGTCAAGGTCTTAGTCGCGAAAAATACTTAGAAAATTTTTCAAATTTTGAGTTTTTGCAAATTTCGCGGCTTAGTTTGGCGACTTGTTCACGGATAGAAGGTCCAATCGCGAGGTTACTCAGAGATTTTCGCAACTCATCTCGCGACTCTCTTGCGGGTAGATCTTCCAATCGCAAAAAACACTTAGAAGATTTTTCAAGAATCTTAGTTTCACAGTGTTTCGCGGCTTACCTTGGCGACTTACTGTCGACTTGATCCAGTCGCGAAAAACGCGTGTTTTGCGTTTTAAAGTCAGTTTTACAAAAACTTTTCAGTTTTTCCCTCGTACTTTGTGACTGTTCATTGTCTTCCCCATTTCCCTCTCTAAAACACTCCGTGTTGTTCTTCGAGAATCCTCCATTTTTGCATTTCTCTTCTCAAAACTTCAAGAAAAAGGTATGGGTTTTCTATCTTTCACTTCAAATTTCTTAATTTCACTGTTATTTTCTTGAATCTGTGTTTTGATGATAGATTGATATTTGTGGTGTTCAAACATGGGTTTGATCAAAATTTGGGTTTGTTTGGTTGGGGTTGTTTTCTCTTGTTGCTGAATATGTTTAGTATCATATTTTTGCTTCATTATTCTAGCATTTGTTCTGAGCATTGTTATTTGATACATTCTATACTCATTAGGCTTATGGGTTTGGGTTTTTCTATGTTTTACTCTGAATATGGCTTGGGCATTTCAGTATGTTTGAAGTTTTGGATTGTGTGGCTTGAATTGCTTTGATGTTAAGTCATCATATCATGTGTGTGCTGCTGCCTTGGGTTTTATCTTGCACATTTCATATTCATTCAGACATGTCTCATTAGCATTTGCTCTGTGTGTCTAACTGTGGTCTTCACTACTGTTATATATTTGTTTAATTCAGAATGAACTTGTCTGATTTGTTGAAATTCTGATTTGATTTATCCACTTTTGATTATAAATTATGCTTGATCTGTGTGCTATGTTGTCACTCTTTTAATCTCTTTGTAACTAACTTGTTACTAATCTGTGTGCTTTTCCACAAATTGTGTTTTGTTCTTGTTGTGGCATCTTCTGTTTGTTTACAGATGGCTTCCACATCTTCAAAGAAGAAGACTCCTGTTAAGAAGGCTGATAAAAGGATAAAAATGGACAACAACCTATTTAGGTCTGTCAAGCACTTTGAGAGATACAGAGATTCCTTCATGAAAGGTACCATTATCCAGGAGAGGTTTGTGGACTTAAAAGACTTGAAGGAAACTTTCATTCCAGAGTGCTTTGAGGGCAAAGGATGGGAGAAGTTGCAGAGTGATCTACCTGCAGTTTGTGAGCCCTTGATACGGGAGTTCTATGCGAATGTGGTTATAAAGGAGGATGAGCTGAACTGTTGGGTCAGAGGTTGTGAGTTCACCATAGATGCTCATGTCATTGATGAGGTTCTAGGACTTGAGGGTTTCGAGGATTCTGAGTTCACTAACTACAAAGACAGGATGCTATCTTTGGACACTGTCCAGACTCGGATTGGTGGGATTAAAGAAGGGAGATGTCTCAACACTAATGCCTTTCCTGCTGACTTGAGGTGTCTAACCACCATCATGATTTTCAATCTCTATCCTATAAGGAAGATGACTACTCTTACTAATGCTAGAGTGATCTTCCTCATGGAGCTCAAGGAGAAAATTATCATTGACATTAGCTCTCACATATTTGACACCATTGTGGATGAGACTAAAACCTGCTCTAGGCCAAAATTGGTCTTTCCTAGCCTCCTTATGAGAATCTTCAAAACAAAGGGTGTTAGAATTCCTCAAGATATCAGTCCCATGACTCTATTGTCAGCAATAAACAAATTCACCAACACAAGGATACAAAGTCGTCTTCCAAGTGATGAAAAGGAGGGTGACCATAGAGAAGGTGATCCTATAGAAACTGAAGCTGAGACTACAGGACAGACTTCCACACCCAGAAGCAGAACCAAGAGGAGCAGGGCTTCCACTTCATCAGTTGTACCTCCTGATGCATTTTAGATCATCCTAGAGAGGCTTGATGGACTCAGAGAGGTTCAAAATCAGCATACTGAAAGGATGACAGCAATGTAGGATTAGCTTGATGTACTTTCAGCCAAGTTTGACAGCATTTATACCAACTAGGAGCAATGACCCTTCGGCCATTCTAGTCAAAAAGGGGGAGAATTTTTGGGGACAGCACTTGAGGGGGAGTGCTTATTTGAGGAGGAGATTTCATAACTTATGTTTATTAGCTTTTGATATTATGTTTTGGATATCTGGTGTTATTATATATTTGATACACTGTGGTTTTAGTTTGGTTTAAACTCATAACTTTTGGATGGAATTGGTTTATATTGATGATGTTTATTCAGTTAGTTGTTTGTGTTATGGTTCTTTTGTACCCATGTTGCTTATGTAAGCTTTAAGGGTTTGTTTCCATGCACTTATGCTGTTTTGTAGGCTTTAATGGTTTGTACCATGCAATGCAATGTTCTTGTTTTGCATCCTTGCCTTGTGGCTTGTGTACTTAGTGATTAAATGTCTTGCATTTTCTCTATAGTACAACACTATTGTGCCCTTGTAGGATTGTTCCTAGATGCATATATGTTTGTATGCATTGGTTAAGTGTTGGACTTGCAAATGATACTCTTCAATTAAGCTTATCATCTTGCATGTCTAGATGTTCATTCCTTGTGTGAATGAGCATAGTAATCACTTTTGTATAGTGATTGCTTGTTTGATCTTCCCATGGTATATTGCTTTATTCCTTTTTGCTTGATCATGCTATTATTGCTCCATGTGCTTTTCAAGTTTTTTGCATACAATGATATTATTGTGTTGTTGTGTTTTAGGAGATACTTGTTTATATGTTCAAGAGCTTGTCAGAATCTAGAGTTAGGTGTGAGTGAGTTTTGTTCAACTGTTCCCAACTCACGCGTTAAGTCTAGAGTCTGTTTTAGGGTTTTGTCACGGAATAGCCAAAGGGGGAGATTGTAAGGTTGAATTTAATCAACCATCTTGTTGGCTTTATTCCGTGCCAAATTTGCTTGTATTTTAGCATCTAGTAACCTTGTATTTAGGTGGGATTCTTGTAAGGGTAATGTGTGAGAAGATGTGAAGAAAAGCTCAACTATGTGCAAAGGAGTAGAGTTAATGGCTAGGACTCGCGGCTGGCAAGCCGCCAACTATAGGCACGTGAGAAGCACACAAGGAGCTGAAGGGTCGCGCCAGCTATCGCACTACAGGACAAAAGTCCGAGGCTGGTCAGTCCGTTATTTTGCAGCTTGAACTCGCGACTCAGACCAGTCGCGAGGCCAAGCCGCCAATCAGCCCTATTTGGGAAAAACTGACTCTTCGCATTCCTTTTTCACCCCACTATATATAGACCCTTATACCCACCAAATGAGTAGAGCTTCCAGAGAGAATTTTAGAGAGAAACCCTATAGAGAATTTTAGAGAGAAACCCTAGAGAAAAACAAGATTGATTCATACACAATCTTTTCCTTAGATACTCTTCAAATTTCTCTACTCTCTCCCTCTTCATTGTTCAATCCTTGAGAGGCTTTTGACCAAATCCTTTTCTCACCATACCCACATCCGTGAGAACATTTATTTGGTGCTGTTGGGAAGCAGTTAGGAAGGAACCAATTTACATTGGTTGATGCTATGGTCTAGTAGCGGAATCCAAGTAGCGGAATCCAAGAAGCTAAAGAAGAAATAGGTTTGGCATAACCTCGTTGGAGCAAGAAGCTTGGAGGGCTTAGGTACTTGGGTAGATTAGGCTTGGAGGGTCTTCTGCTGTTCATGTATCCCAACTACATTCTTTAGTGGATTATTTACCGCTTGGAGGGTGGCGGAGAGGTTTTACACCGAGGGTTCGATTTTCTCTTCGATAACACATCGTGTGTTGTCCGTGTGTTTGCATCTTCCTTTCCTTTATCTTTGCCTTATATTTACTGCTGTGGATGTGTTTATATTTGGTTTAGATTAGTTATCAATTCTGTGTTTGGCTTATGTTCATATTCCACACATTAATTGTTTGATAATAAGCTAGAATTAATTATTTGTAATTTGGGGTCTAAACATTCAAGGGTGTTTCATACCCATATTGAACTTTCACCAGTCCGTGAGAAGGTTTATTTGGTGCTGTTGGGAAGCAGTTAGGAAGGAACCAATATCCATTGGTTGATGCTATGGTATAGTAGCGGAATCCGGGAAGCTAAAGAAGAAATAGGTTCGACGCAACCTCGTTGGAGCAAGAAGCTTGGAGGGCTTAGGTACATTGGGTAGATTAGGCTTGGAGGATCTTCTACTATTCATGTATCCCAACTACATTCTTTAGTGGATTATTTACCGTTTGGAGGGCGGCGGAGAGGTTTTACACCGAGGGCTTTGGTTTCCTCTTCGATAACACATCGTGTGTTGTCCGTGTGTTTGCATCTTCCTTCCCTTTATCTTTGCCTTATATTTACTGCTATGGATGTGTTTATATTTGGCTTAGATTAGTTATCAATTCTGTGATTGGCTTATGTTCATATTCCACACATTAATTGTTTGATAATAAGCTTGAATTGATTTTTTGTAATTTGGGGTCTAAACGTTCAAGGGTGTTTCATACCCATTTTGAACATTCAATTAAGAACCAATAATGCTCATTTGAAACTTCAAAACTTCAAAGTCAGAAAGTGCTCCCTCTATAAATTTTAATTTCTAAAGGGACCTAGAAATTTAACTCCTCCTAGGCACTGGTATTGGATCTAAGGTTATGGGCCTTCCACACCTATGGGGTTGACCTAATGGACCTATTCAAACCCACCTGCTTAATTCATCAGATTATATAACTTATAATTTAACTTAAATTTGATAATAACTTTATTGTGATAAAAACTTAAAATGACCTAGATAAGGTGTTTGTCTAATAAAGGGATATAGAGACGCTCCTAGAATTTGATTCGTCAAGAAAATTTGCTCAAAATTATTATGAATCATGATTGATTATGGAGGTAGAGGTCAAATCCGATAATAGTATCTTTTATAGGAGAGGGGCAAGGGATATTGTGTTTTTTGTAGGAGTAAAGCATGTTAGGTTCTAAAGGTTTAGGAATTTATGTATTTAGAACTCTAATTTGTAATGTTAGCAAACCATATCAAAACAATGTACTTAGTCTTGTTTAGGCTTGCTCAAAGTTGATAAAATATTGTAAAGTTGGAATCGAGTGACTGCAGATGCATTGGGGCATTTCGGCCTGGCTCGATCGATTGAGGAATAGATTCGATCGATCAAAAATCGGCCCAGATGCGTTTTCTGCAGAATTTCCGACTCAGCCCTAACTCTTTAAACGTTTAGAGTTTTATGTTTTTGCCCTAGGTATATAAGGCAAAACCCTAGCCACGTTTTTAAGAGTTGCACAAGTTGTATTATTGCTCATACATTGCTGTTTTGTGTAAATTTCTTGTGAGATCTAGAGGAGTTTTTCTTTACACAAAGCTTAGGGTTTTCAAGATTGAGATTACTTCAACATCTTGATGATCAACTTGGTTGCTGCCTTTGAAGCTTAAAGAATATCAAGCGTGGGTGCTTGTAGCTGATTGGAGAATTCAAAGAAAGAAGTAGTCCGTGGACTCGGAGCCTGCGCGTGGTCATGTCAAGAAGTTTTACTGGTGGGTAGCATTAGGAAGTCAAGCGAGGAGCTTGTAAGTCCTTTTGTAAGAACTTCAATTCTTTCTTAGTGGATTCCGTTTTACCTTGAGGATCAGTGGGTCAAATCCTCCCCAGGTTTTTCCGTGTGGTTTCCTGGGTGATCATATCATTGTGTTATTTATTATTCCGCTGCATTATATTTTTGATATGATTATTTGATTGCTTTAACCTAGAATTGCTTAATTTGACTAAGTAAAAACTTGGCTAATTAATCTAGGCTACGCAATCTTGTTGTTTGTAAGGGGTCTAAAACTGTTCAAGTGGTATCAGAGCAGGTTGCTCTCTTGTTAGAGATTTTTTTATCTCTGAGCTGATCCTTGACCCCGGTTGTCATGGAGCATGAACACTCTCTATTTGTTCCTCCTCACTTTGATGGGAACAACTATGCCTATTGGAAAGTAAGGATGAAAGCATTCTTGAAATCTATTGATGAGAGGGTATGGAACTCCGTTGAATACGGATGGGAGAAGCCCACTACTCCTGTGAGTGAGTGGCAAACTTCTCAGAAAGAAGCAGCTGCATTTAATAGCAAAGCTATGAATGCCATTTTTAATACTGTTTCTATGGAGGAATTTAAGAGGATCTCAAATGTTGAGGTTGCTCATACTGCTTAGAAAATCCTCCAAACTGTGCACGAAGGCACAAAAGCAGTCAAGATCAATAAATTGCAACAATTGACTTCTAGATTTGAAAGCATTAGAATGTCTGATGATGAATCTTTTGATGAATTCTATGCTAAATTAAATGATATTGTCAATTCTGCTTTTAATTTGGGTGAAGTCTATGATCAACCTAAAATTGTTAGGAAGATACTTAGATCTTTAACTGAAGACGTTAGACCCAAAGTGACTGTCATAACTGAAAGTAAGGATGTGGACTCCATCCCTGTGGATGAGCTTGTAGGATCTCTTCAATCCTATGAGTTTGACCTACCTAAAACTACCAAATCCAAATCAATGGCTCTTAAGTCTATTGATGATGTTGAGGCTGGTGGATTTGATGATGAGCTCTTACCTTGCCAAGAACTTCAAAAATTTTCTTAGAAACACTAATAGGAAGGCAAGGAATACCAACACTGTTGAACCTAGAAACTTTAGGAAGAATGATCCCACTAAGGTTAATAACTTTGAAAAACCTAGAGAAAAAGTAGGTCAATCTTCAAATAATTCTTTGGGTCCTCAGTGTTTTAGCTGTCAAGGGTATGGTCATGTCAAATCTGAATGTCCTACTTTCTTGAGAAATAAGGGTAAAGCTATGGCTGTAACCCTTAGTGATAATGAGGTTTTTGATGATGAGTCCGGTTGTGACGAGGATGGAAACTTCATTGCTTTCACTGCTACTGCTGTAGTCCATGAAAGCATATCTGCTGAGGAGAACCCTTCTGATGGGGAACTCTCTGAAGATGCAGATCTTCAAGAGGCCTATAACAAACTTTGCAAAGTTGCTGCAAAGGATGCTATGAATGTTGAATTTGGCCTAAAGAAAATTGATGCTCTTGAGCTTGAAAAGAAGAATTTGCTTGTCAAACTGTTTGATGCTAATGATCTTTTGAACAATGTTAAATCTGAGAACATGTTTTTGCTTGAAAAAGTTAAATCTTTGGAACATGATTTATCTGTTGCTAGATCTGCTAGTGCTAAACTTGATCACATGCTGAATGTTCAAAAGTATCCTTTTGATAAATCTGGGTTAGGATATGTTGAAAGCATCTTTGATTCTGGACCACATTCTACTAATTTTGTTCCTTCTTCTTCTTCTGTACCTTCTGTGAGTAAGGTTGTGAGTGAAACCATTAAACCCCCTGTGAGTGAGGTTGTTAAACCTGTAGAAGTTTCACCACCAAAGAAGATTAGGGTAGACTTAAGAGAATCTAAACCTAAGGAGCCTACCAAATCTAAGGACAAGATGCATGGTAAACCTGTTTGGGTTTGTCATTATTGTATTAAGTCTGGACATATCCGTCCTAACTGTTACAAGCTTCAAGCTGATAAGAGAGCAAACAGACCAAAAGTGCCTGTGCCTCAAGCACAAGATCCTATGGCACTGATTGGTGAATTGGTAAAGGCGTTAAACCTTTATTCCAATTCTGGAGTTGAGAATCACTTTAATGTGAATAAGAACTCCAATGCTCGGGGTGCATCTAAAAGGTTTTGGATGCAAAAGACTCGAACTAACTGAGTCTTTCTGACATGGTCCTTGTGCTTCATTGTTCTATTCTGTTGTGACCATTGTTTTTTGGTTTTTGTTTTTTTTTGTTCTAGGACTTGCATTGCATTACATACATGCATTTCATTCTAGGATTTATTTGTTTTCTCTTTTAATAATATATATAAAAAAAAAAAAAAAGGGAAAAGCAAAATCTATGTTGGACACTATTTTTCTTGATTTTTGAAAACAAGGTTGGTTAATCTTTTTACACATGTCATGTCTTGTGTACCTTGTTTAACTTTGATGAGCTTATTTACTACACTTGACTAGTTGAAACTTTGTAGTGCATGTTGTGTGGGAAAGATGTGTGTGGTTTTTAATCACTTTGCCTTAATCATGAAGTCACTTGTTCTTTGACTGTTGGACTTAATCCTTTTGAGAAAGGCATAAATAACCATCTCACCACTGTTCACTAGCCAATCATGAACACCTTAGTGCATATCACAAGATTTTGTACTCGAGAAAGTGTAGCACATGCACAAAAAGAACATAAGGTGAAGCCTCAATTAAATTAAAACTGGTGTGTACTATTAGGCTTGATGCTAATTCACTTAATTCAAACCGGTGTGTACTATTAGGCTGAATGCCATTTCACATAAATAAGAGGCAAAAATGCAAGAAACTTACATGATTGCAAGCTTTTGTTCTAGGAGATGTGGGAGTTATAGGATGTAACTCTTTTGGTGATAGTCTCTTTTAAATTCTACGTGATGAATTGTGTAGACTTTGTGTTTGATTGCTATTCACATATCACCTCACATGTATCTCAAATTTTTGCTAGTTTCACACACTACACAAGTTACTTTTTGTTAAACACTGTACATGCTAGTGTGTGTGTTTTTGATCTAACCAACCAAGTCTAAAAATATCTTGAGATTTGTGCACAACATATTTGTTGCTTGAGAAAATTCAAGGGAGGATGATTGAAACTTGTTTTTGAGAAAATTTGGGTTTAAAAAAATTTGGGTTTTGGAAAAAACATTCCATCTCATACTCATGCATTTTGTTTTCATTGTTCAAATGCTTTGAGGTGTTGTTTTCAAAATTGGGTTTGCATTTTTCAAAACAGTGATTTTTCTCTAAAATTTAGTGAGTTTCTGCCCATTTCGATCGATCCATTCTGATTTTCGATCGATCGAAAAAGTGCTTTAGAATGTGTCAAAATGACTGTCACATTCGATCGATCGAATGTAATTTTCGATCGATCGAAGATCGTGGAAAAGGTTTTTTAAAACTTCAGATCTGAATTTTTCAAACACTTTTTCAAAAGTTTTTCAAAGTCTCTTCTCTCTCTCCAACTTGGCAAGCTCAACTATTCTAATTTTTTGTCGTTTTCCTCCGGATTTTTTGCAAAATCTCTCTTTCCTCAAGCCGGTAAGACTCTTTTGCCCTTCCTTTTGATTTTATTTTCATATTTTCATGCATTTTTCATGCATTTTAAAGGTGATTTTCGGACTTTGCATATATTGGATTTTCTGTTGATTTAGGCCCAATTTTGTGTTTTTGATCAATGGGTTTTTGTGGGGACACACTATAAACATGTTCTTAATGGATTAATTTGATCAATTTTGGGTTTGATGAAAAATTGAAAATTCTAGGGTTCCTAATTGATCCGATTTGGGGCTTTTTGTGAAATTGAGTTTAATTGATGAAATTGGCTTGTGGAATTGATGAAATAAGTTATTATAATCTGTTTTCAACATTGTGTAATGATTAATTCATCAATTTGTTGCAAAAATTTTCAAGTGGTTTTCAAATTTTTTAGGGTTTTTGTTAGAAACTCTATGTTCGAGCCAATTTTGTGTAATTGAACTTAATTTGAACTTGTTTACTGCATTTAGTTCATGCATCATAACATTGTTTTTGTTCATGCATCATATAGATTTTTATTCTATTATTTTTGTGCTAACTTGCAGTCTGCCCTTGGTTGTGTTTTTGTTCTTTTTGGTTTTTCCTTGTGTCTCTATCCTTTCCTTAGCATCATGCCTAGGAAGACTAGAGCTCGTAGGACTATTCCCTCTCCTTCTCCACCCCCACCTTCCTTTGATAGTGAGAGGTTCCCTAGTGAGAAAAACCAAGAGATTTATGAGTCTCTAAACCTTAAGAGAAAAGTTTGGGCTGAGCGTTCTGTCACCTTAGATGAGGTTGATCCTGCCATTAGGGCAAACTTTGAGCGTAGGGGCTGGTTACCACTACTGGATGTTTCTGATCCTCCACCTCCAGTTACCCTGATTAGAGAGTTCTTTTCGAACATCTCTATCCGTGTCTATGATTCCAACACTCTAGTTAAGAGTTGGATACGAGGCGTAGAGTATGTCATTGACCCTACTGTCATGGCTGATGCTCTTAGGGTACCTTTGGTACAGCACCCTGTCTATCCCTATGATGAGTCACCAGAGTTAAGTGATGTCATGTCTTACATCACTGGGTCATCTATCCAGTGGGGTTCTGATCCTAGGATCACCACCACTAAGCTTCCTGAGACTGTCTATCTCTTCTTTAGGATAGCTTGTCACTCTCTCTGGCCCATATCTCATCTGCACACCATTCCTCTTGAGAGGTGTGTATTTTTGTACGCTCTAGTGACTGATGCTCCTATTAGTTTTCCTCATCTCTTTCTTCGTTCTTTGAATGAAGTTTATAGGAGTTCATCTACTTCTCATGCCCTTGTTCATCCTATTTTCATTCATAGGATTTTACTTCATCTTGGTTTAGAGGATTTCCCTTCTTCTGAGCCCGTTCATGTAATAGCTCCCATAGGTGCCTCATTCCTTAGACAGAGGGCCGCTCATCTTCGAGCTGGTTCTAAACACCCTAGGTCTGAGCTGTCTAGTAGCGCTCCTCCTCCACCTTCTTCTTCTACAGGTCTTGCTAGTGAGGATGTTCCTGATCCTAATGTGGCTGTTGTTGCTGTTCCTCCACCTCCTTCGGATGACTTCGATGTTCGTCGTACCCTGGAGACTATCATGACCGTTCAGGCGGCTCATGGTCAGATTTTGGTGGATTTGCTAGATGAGATGCGTGCTCTGCGAGCCGACTTTGCGCGTCTTCATTCACCCTCACCACCTCCTTTTGATGGCGACTTATGATTGCCCTTTGGCATTCCGTCACAAAAAGGGGGAGTGGAGTTTTAACTTGTAGAGGAGTTTTTGTTATTAGGGGGAGATTTTTTTTGTTAGCATGAGATTTTTTTTGTTAGTTTGTGGAGTTTATTAGATTGTATCTAGGTGCTTCACTTTGTATATTATTTTTGGGGATATTCATGTTAGGGGGAGTAACATTGATGGATATTTTGATATACATGATTTTTATTTGATTCTTGTTGTCTTATGATTCACTGCTTATTAATTTATATTTATGAGTTGTTCATTGATATATATCTTTATTTTGTGTTGTGTGAATCTTACAAGAATGTTATACCTGTTTATATACTATTTTCTGTCACACATGCGTTTATGCGTTTGTTAAGTATTTCAGGAATATACAGGTTGATTCAACAAAGCTACTGTCTACACTTGCAACCGATGGATAGTAGTCAGGGTTGAATTTAAGTTTATGAGCATTATTTTTGTAAAGGGCTTTTTACTTGTAAACTTTGAGCTTTTAATTTGTGTTTTGTCACGGATTGCCAAAGGGAGAGTTTGTTAGGTTCTAAAGGTTTAGGAATTTATGTATTTAGAACTCTAATTTGTAATGTTGGCAAACCATGATCAAAACAATGTACTTAGTCTTGTTTAGGCTTGCTCAAAGTTGATAAAATATTGTAAAGTTGGAATCGAGTGACTGCAGATGCATTGGGGCATTTCGGCCTAGCTCGATCGATCAAGGAATAGATTCGATTGATCGAAAATCGGCTCAGATGCATTTTCTGCAGAATTTCCAACTCAGCCCTAACTCTTTAAACGTTTAGGGTTTTATGTTTTTGCCCTAGGTATATAAGGCAAAACCCTAGCCACGTTTTTAAGAGTTGCACAAGTTGTATTGTTGTTCATACATTGCTGTTTCGTGTAAATCTCTTGTGAGATCTAGAGGAGTTTTTCTTTACACAAAGCTTAGGGTTTTCAAGATTGAGATTACTTCAACATCTTGATGATCAACTTGGTTGCTGCCTTTGAAGCTTAAAGAATATCAAGCGTGGGTGCTTGTAGCTGATTGGAGAATTCAAAGAAAGAAGTAGTCCGTGGACTCGGAGCCTGCGCGTGGTCGTGTCAGGAAGTTTTACTGGCGTGTAGCATTAGGAAGTCAATCGGGGAGCTTGTAAGTCCTTTTGTAAGAACTTCAATTCTTTCTTAGTGGATTCCGTTTTGCCTTGAGGATCGGTGGGTCAAATCCTCCCTAGGTTTTTCCGTGTGGTTTCCTGGGTGATCATATCATTGTGTTATTTATTATTCCGCTGCATTATATTTTTGATATAATTATTTGATTGCTTTAACCTAGAATTGCTTAATTTGACTAAGTAAATACTTGGCTAATTAATCTAGGCTACGCAATCTTGTTGTTTGTAAGGGGTCTAAAACTGTTCAAAGCATATTTGTGTGTCAACCATGTTGTTCAAATTTAAATTTTAAGAAGAAGAAGAAGAAGAAGAAGAAGAAGAACTACATCAATCATGTTTGTTGACCAACTGTTAATTCTTCTGAGAGCCTAGAAACCTGCTAATGTTTTCAAATAAAGATATCTAGAATTCAAATTCTTGCTCACCCGTTATTAGTTGTAACTTGTAGCTATCAAATTATAATTTTTTTCTTTAAAAAAGCGACTTTGAATGGTAAAAGAGGAAAAGAAACGAAACATGCTAGTCAATCAAATTTGAATTCATCATTTCTTTGAAGGCGCAATTTAATTGTGATTTTTGATCATCCCCTCATCAGTGAAACAATTTGATTATCAAAACTAAAAAATAAGCTTGAGAGAGAGAGAGAGAGAGAGAGAGAGAGAGAGAGAGAGAGAGAGATTTTATTTCTTCATTTTTCATCTTTATTGTTGGTTTGAATTGCGATAATGAGATAGGAAATATTTATGAGCCAATGGGATGAGAAATATTCATGGAGGCCCAAAGTAATTTATGGTTGATACTTTTGTTTTTTTTTTTTTTGGTGAATAAATAAATGTGATTAAATAGGATTGGGACACTTGGCATGAGAAATAAATTGTACCTCAACAGCCAACAACCAATATCTAATAAGGACTAAGGCCACTATGAATAAGTCAAGACAAGTTTTATGTAACATAATTAATATTTACTAAGAGATTCAACGTTATATTAACCTCCACTTTTTGTATTTAACTACTCTTTTTCATCTGATCAAATAGTAAAAGAAAAAAAAAAAAATCTTTTTCAAATATATCCCTACGCTTGATTCAATATTTCTTTTCACCATTTATTAAAATATAACTAGTAAGTTGCCCGTGCAATGCACGGATAATACTGTTATGTTTTATTAAGATGGTTTTGGAGAATGTTATACATATATTATAAAGAAAAAGTAAACTAATTTAATAATTAGAGCAAAAAAACATATACATTTTGAAATATTTAAAATCAAATTAGTAGCATCGT
Organism: Quercus aquifolioides; assembly: GCA_019022515.1. Lineage (NCBI taxonomy): Eukaryota > Viridiplantae > Streptophyta > Magnoliopsida > Fagales > Fagaceae > Quercus > Quercus aquifolioides. Next base: position 88,756 of record JAFHAW010000032.1, on the reverse strand, counting down.
ATCACAAAGATCAATCTACTCAAACTAATAATGAGTCAATGGCAAAGGTTTCTTTATCACAACAATGAGTTAAAGATTAAAAATAGAGCGACAAACCACATATGAAAGAAAAGGCATCAGTAAAACTACAAACATGCCAGGACCTCATGCTCCCCCACATGAACCTTGTGCTATATATAACCTTGAATCTTGTGCTATACATTTTGAAGAATTAGCTTCAATTATATTATATTAGTAAAAAGAGGAAAAGGGAAAAGAAAGTCTTTGAAGTCCAGCAGGAATTTGAGTCTAGTAGGAAGTTAACAACAATCATCTTTATAAAGAAAAATGAAGTGTGAATTTGACAATTTTGTTCAACTTATTAACAAAACTGAAATGATTCATCTATAATGATTTTTCAGCCTAATTGTACCTTCAAATATACATTAATTATGGCTAAATATAGTAAGAAATATATCTTTTGCCACTAATACCAAGTCTTACATACCAAGAACTAATGCCAAAAAAAAGATGTTCCGCACATAAGGGCCATTTTTACCAGCAGGGACCTTCATTCCAAGTGATGCAAATATGTCACCAATTATTTGAGGATTGCCCTTATGGTTATCAAACATAGTAGTCAAGACTTGGAAGAAAATTTTAAAAGGAAACTTTGTGAATTTTCATTTATAGATGAACTTTATTGCAATCATGTTCAAAGTAGGGTAACTTTTAAATTCCTAAAGAATTTCTTTTAGTGAAGAGAAGCAGCTTTAGTCTAGTGACCGAATTTGGTAGTATATTTTTCAAAAATATTCAAAGAATATCATATGCTAAGTTGTAGCTTAGTTCTAATTGAAGCTGATTCATCATCGGGAACCATATAAAATAAATTAAGAATCACTAGTTGCAGTAACTGTTTAGGCTACTTACCTTCAACGGAAAGGCGTGCCAATTCTCAAAAACCCTCCAAAAAGAGCTTCTCATCAATTTCAAGAACAGTTTGAAGTGTTGTATCAATACATTCTATTCAATTGTAGTCTTTGTCCTTCTGAGTAACCACATTTGTTTTGACTACTCATGGTCTTTCTTCATGTGCTTCTTGTATCTCTCCCATGATGATCTCTGAAATTTTTGAGAACATGCAAAGGCTTCAGAAGTTGCAAACTTTCATTTTTCCCCTGATAAGATATTTCAAACTCCCTAGTTGGATATTGCATATCCTAAGTTATCGTCAATCCCATCCAAAGGGCATTAATGTTGACCTCCATTTTCATGTCCAAACAACTTGATTTTCCATTCTGACTTTCATTACCATAAATCAAGCACAAATCAGAAATATGAGATCCCCTATATTTGTATGCAGTTGCATCCAAGTGTTCCTACAAAATGTCATTTTTAAACGAAAGCTACTCAAAATTATCCACTTCATTGATTATTATAGTATCAATATTATCATATATACTTCATCCCATGATTATTATAGTATCAACATGATCAAATACACACTCAGTTTACTAAAGGAATACAGAAGTAATATCATCTCATCAAAGGGGAAAAGAATACAAGTTCGTATGCTATGCTTTAGGGTGCTCTTTAGTGACAAATAGAGGAAAACCCTTTATCCTTGCAAAATTACTAATGGGATAGAATGGCACCTTGATATAAGCTTCTTAAAGCTAAACATCAGCTACCACAGTGCCACTGTTTTGCAAATTTCATCCCAAGAAAAGCCATTCTAATTGAGGAAACCCTTAATGAGTGTATACTCTTTCATCGAGCTCATTACTGGCAAATGATTGATCATTCTCTTCACCTAAAAGAACCACACCAAATATATACAAGTTAGTGTAATGACTTGAACTTTGTGGCTTTGCTCTACTTTCTCCTCCTCTGTCTTGACCGCCCACTCTCCTCTACAATCACATCATTTTATCTTATAAAGCTTAAATTTCACAAACAGTTCAAAATCGTGGTAGAGCCTCACTAGATGTTTCTGCCTTTTTATATTTATATTAGATATTTTTGCATATATACCTCTATTAACAAACAAATGATATAATTGCCCATATTTGTGTACATAATGTCACAGATGTATTCATTCAAAGTGATACCTGAATAACAAAAGTACAAGAATATTATACACAACTCTAACAATATCTTCATGATTTAATAGGTCATTTTTTAAATTTATTTTATTTTATGGTAAGTCATTTCCTGATAATCCTTGCCTAAACTGAATTGAAATCTAACTCTCAGTTTTTTTAAACACCATATATTGAGAACTACATAAAACACAAAAATAACTTAAACCAAAAAATCATGACACTCAATTTGGGTACAGAACCAAAGGTAATTAGCATACAAAAGGGTCCCTTAATGAAGATCATGTCTAGCCTATTGAACTACAAGAAATAGGAGAGAAGAACATATCACATAGCTAGTGCAAAAGAACAAGATTTATTTCAACTTCAAATAGAAGCGATACAACTACATTTTAAGTGTTAACTTGTCCTAATGCATGATTACAAATAGATCAGAGACAGGGCTCCTCCACCTTCCATATCACTGGCTTGCTAACATGATTACAAATGTGTTTGCAAAAAACAATATTTAAAGCCTTGTAACAAGAAAATTGAAAAGGGAATTATCAGGATGGAAAACGTCTTTTTTTTTCTACAATTTTGCAAATATTTGATCTGATACTTAGAATGAAATCAAACACAAAAATGGAAAATGCACTTCAATTTATCATACATATAAACCACCTATGTCAGCATACTAAAGAAAGAAAGAAAATATGTAGTTAAATGCATTTCAATTTAATGTCCACATTTGTTCAATCATCAAATTCCAAGCAACCTAAAACAAATAATCTTGCAGCAATTAATAAAGTTAATTTCGCATGGGAAGAGAACCTACCTAACAGCCTACAAAGCTGCCAATTCATCTTCCGCTCAAACCAATTCATTTGAACCCATATTCTTTTTTAATGTAGAAGTGTCTCAATGCAAAGAAGAAGAAAACTAAGATATCCAAGCTCAGTTAAATTTCCAATCGAAGATGATGCAGGGAGCATCTATAATGAAGTTTGAAATCTCAATTTCCATTCCCACCTGAAACACAATAAGAATGCCTCTTGCTGCTCTTGCAATCATCCTTTTCAGCATCTTCATAACAAAAAAGAAACATAAGAGAAGGGCTATAGGATCGCCCTTACTTAACCATCTATAATGCTGAAAAGGCTAGTTGAAAATATGTTTACCAGATCTGAGAATGTCATAGTGGAGATACAAGCTAAAGTCCATTTTGACCAGCCAAATCTAAAACAAATACAAAGAAAATTACAAAATGTCATGCCCCTACGCATAAAACAAAAACAAATTAGGACATCCAGACTCCAAACCCAAAACAACATGCATGTATCTCAAGCATCACTGCATCATTCTTCCCAAGAACCACATATTATTGGCTACCATGTGATTAATGTTTCCTGTTTTTGATCTGACACATGGAAAGTATTGAATTTTTAATCAAGTTCAAGTTATGGGATTCCAAATCTTGCAAGATTATGTGATTGATGTTTCCTGTTTTCAGATATGTTCAATACTATCACTAGATGTCATCCTTTGTTGAGAAGCACATTTTCTTGGATGACTTCCAAACTTTTATATTGCACTCCAAGCTTTCAATGTATTTTATATTTTTCTCCTCTGCTTGATCTTTTTAAAATGTTGCTTTTCTTTATGCTGGAAAAAATGACTAATAATATTAAAAAAATAAATAAATAAAAATGGGGTACATTTGCTTCTTTGTTCTTTGTTATAATTGGGCTTACAAATATACTTATATACTATTTCTCATCAAGAATCTGTCTTTTTTAGTGTAATAAAATAGGATGGTTCATGGTTGATACATAAACTGGTGTGTATGAGATTGAGAACCTAATATAATTTGATGCCCCTCAAATGAATATTATGATTTAGAATCATACGTATAATACTTAGATAAACAATAAATATCTTCTAGTATGTGATTCAAATTTCGAATACACGTGCTAAATTGAAAAGTTCTGAATTTATCAAAAATCAAATCAACAAGTAAAATTATAAATATTGAATGGAAAGAAGAAGAAGAATCACCAACTGCAAAAATGTTCTTTCTATTTTCTTTTGTTATCTTCTTTGAATGGATCAAGCCAATTAAATTGTCCAATAGACCTTAAAAAAACTTATACCAAGTCCTCAGCCTGCAAAGACAAATAAAGACTTTTACATTGATGGTAGAGAGTGAAAAGATCATGTAAATGCCTATATAATGAAGAATTTGCACGCTAAAAAAAAAATGTAGGTTCTTAGCCTGCAACATTTGAAGGGAAAAAAAAAAAAACATGTGTAGCAATGAGTTTTAAGGCAAACAAATTAAGCAGAAATGTATTAAAAACATGTTCAACTGGCAAAATACCGATTCGTGCACACAAATTTATATATCTAATTGGAAGCCAACTTCTAGGAAGATGGTTGACCAGGGCTGAATTGCTAATATTTTTACCCTTCAAAGGAATAACTTGTGTGATTATATTTATCATGTAAATACAAGAACACATGATACAAGAACAAAAAAAAAAAAAAAAAAAGACTTTTACATAAAAAGTCAAAAGTCAGAAGATCATTCTATAATAGAACACATTGGTCAGCAGGTGAGCATAACAGAAAATAATATACACTGAAACAGTGTTGGAAACAAAATTGTATACTTGAAATAAAATCTAGTTCTGGGAAGTCATGAATTGATTGTACCAATCTTTTCTACCCATAGGTAGTATTGAGTGAGAGAGAGAGAGAGAGAGAGAGAGAGAGTCCCAGCTCATAGTCCTTAATGTCCAGAGTTTGGTAATTTTGCCTTTCATCATGGTTGTCATTTCTTTATATAAGAAATAAATCTTTGAAAATTGGGAAAGATCTATTAAGGTATGTTCGTTCAAAAGATCTTAATTTGAAATTTCTTAGAGTTCTTTAAAATTTTGCAACTTCAGAAAAATTCTAAATCAAAGTAAATATAAATCTCTATTAGTCTTTTATAGGCTTGTGAAAAGAAAATCTTACAGACACCATTACATGAAACCAACATCTTGATCAACTTGCTAATACCTGGATTTTCATAAGCAGCTTTTACAAACACACACACACCAAAATTCAATGAGTGAGAGTCCAGGAAATTATTAGAGAATTTAAAAACATTAGGAAAAAAAATGCAGCAATAGTCCAAAGTCCAAACCATAATAAAAAAGAAGTCATAGACTTAAAAAATGTCTATTCCAACAATACTAAGGAATCATTCCCTACAAAATTGTAAAATCAGATAATAATCTTCACCTCTATTTGGCAGCCAAGGAAAAGAATAACATCAAGTTGAAAGTTGATTGAGAAAAATACAGAATAGCATATTACCAAATGTATTAAAACAGAACATTTTGTGAGATAATACTGATAACCAAAAAAATAAAAATAAAAACAAATCATAGTTCAGCAATGACAAACCAATAAAAGAAGCAACAACAAGCCTTACTAAGAGTGATAATAAACTTAACTTGGTGTTGCGCTCACGAGACTTGACAAGCTGAGTAGGGGCATCATAGTCAGGTATGTTTAGCCACAGCCCATGAGAGATGGCAGTAGACACTCCTCCTCTCAAGCTAAAGGTTTATCCACGAACGAAGTCAGCTCCTTCCCTATATGGATCATAGAGGGTATTGAAGAATAACGGTGTTGATGGTGCCAGCAGGTTCTGTATGTGTTGTGCTAACGCATTTATCTCTTTCCCACTCGGATCCTTCGCCACCTTTTTTCACATTTTATTCCAAGTTTCAGTGACACAAACAAGATAAGGAAAAGGAAAATGGTGCCATACATATCAAATTATTGTGTCAAGAATGAATTAGCATTTTATTCAACTAACTAGGTATAAAATGTTATGTTCAATCAAATTAGTATTGATGCTTTATTCCACTATCCTTTATAAGATCCCTCATGGACCTTACGTATTGGAATCATATAGCATTAGCATTTTATTGTGACTAGTTCTTTAGATCCAGATAATATGAAGCATGACTCATGAACAGTAACACACAAACACTTGTAGAGAACAATGCAGAATTCTTCTTATTATTACAGTATTTTTTTTTTTTTTTTTTAAAAAGAAAGATTTCCTATCAAAAACATAAAATAGAATTCGCCAAACCTCATTTATGAGTTTAAAACTGTAATTTTGTCAAAGTTCAACAAATAAGCAAATAAACTTTTAATAACAAACTAATAATAGCAAGCCTTACTAAGAGTGATAATAAACTTAACCTGGTGTTGCGCTCATGAGGCTTGACAAGCTGAGTAGGGGCATCATATTCTATAAAAAGAAATAAGCACAATTATCAGTTCTATAACATCAGATTTTGGGATAGCAATACAGAAAATGAAATAATGCAACTGAAAGAACATTGATATTTAGGTTAAGGAATAACACATATAAGACAATAGAATTAATAGAAGTTGACAATAACATTCTTGTTCCCTTAAATTTTCGTATTAATCGGATAACTTTTCATTGACCAAATGATTTTTACAAAATGGCTGGCCTGCAATGTACTGAATCTGAAAGTAAGACTAAAACGTTAAGATTTTGTGGAATTTATTTCAAACATTAGTCGAATGGTTTGGCTTGTGAATTCTTGTGTTTTCCTTGACATGTGTTTTACTTAGTTGATTTTAGGCGAAAACATCATTTTGGTCCCTATATTTTGGGGTTACAGTCAATTTGGTTCCTACATTTTTGTAGCAATCAATTTGGTCATTATTATTTTCAACTTGTAATAAATTTGGTGCCTACTGTTAACTTACTAACGGAAAATGTCTATGTGGCAAATGATGTGAACAATTGGCATACTTGACGTTGACGTGACATTAAAATAGTAATAAAAAATGCCCTATCAACATCTGAATAAACAAAAATTAATTAATCAATTTTGATGAAATAAAAAAAAGAAATAAAATTAAAAACCAAAAACTAAAAACATAAACCCAGATGATTTTGAACGTGAACCTAGATCTGGAAACACACATCTCTATAAACTAAACTCAGATCTTAACCACAACAAAAAGACCAAACTCACAATATCTCTATTCATTCCCTCACAACTTTTGTTCCATTCCACAAAGCCCAAAACCATAGCCACAAAGCCAAAACCCCAAACTCACAATATCTCCACTCACTTTCTCAACGCTATTGCAAAACTGTTCATCAACTTCAGTTCATTACCGAAAATTTCATAAACAAAAGAACGCAAAAAAAATCCCTTCAATATTTTCTATCACTTTCCTTTTCATGTTCCTAACTTTGTCCTTGGAATCATTTACACATTGAGAAAAAATCCTGTTGGAAAATTTTTGTTGGATTTTGTTTTTCTGTCAGTTTCTTGAGAAAATCTCAAAGGTTCTATGTATTTGAACTGTTTTTGCTGAATTTCAGAGGCGTTTTGTGGATGATTGAGATTTGAATAGGTTCTATATGTAGGTTCACGTTCAAAATCATCTCGGTTCATGTTTTTAGTTTTTGGTTTTTAATTTTATTTCTTTTTTTTTATTTCATTAAAATTGATAAATTAATTTTTGTTTATTCAAATGCTGATGGAGCATTTTTTATTATTATTTTAATACCACATCAGCGTCAAGTATACCAACTATTCACCATTTGCCATGTAGCCATTTTCTTTTAGTGAGTTAACAGCAGGGATCATATTGATTACAAGTTGAAAATAACGGGGACCAAATTGATTGCTACAAAAATGTAAGAACCAAATTGACTGTGACTCCAAAATGTAGAGACCAAAATAGTGTTTTCGCCTTGATTTTAATAATGGTTTGGTTTAATCATTTGTTGCTCAAAAGGGAAACTCATGAGATAAGTTACCACTATTTTGAAGTGATGTGTCTTATGTTTATATATGCACATTTGCTTGCAGTAGAGACTTAAAATGCTTTGGCTGTGTTATGGTCCCTTGGATCATTTGTATGCTTGTTTGGTATCCTTTGGGAATAGGTCCCTTTGGATAGTCAAGTTAAGCTCTAGGCCCTTAATTTGATTTTAGGAGACATTGTTGATCTATGGAGACAAGTTTGATGGTACTTTGTGATGGGCATTGTTATTGATAAGCTTGATCATTTTGTTTCTAGGTTCCGAGATTTTTGATGATGGACCTAGTGACGAGATTGGTTGATTTCATGGTGCCCAATTGAGGTAAATTGGTTGGCCTTTCAAGGTAAGTAGCTTTTAATGGGATTTTTGGAAAACAATCATGTTTGCATAAACGTTATTTTTGGATTAGACACATTTTTGGAAACTACTTATGGAAACTATATTTTCCTAAAAACTATTGTGTAGTAACCTTAAGTGTATATGACTATAATGAAAAGTGCATCATATTTAGTATTGCATATGGGGAAATGCATGAATTTTTGGCATGGGAAATATGAGCATATTTGAATTCATTTGATAGTGAATTTCATGGATTTATGGTATTATTTGAAAATACTAAAAGATGTTTTGTCTTAAATTGTATTATTTGGAAAATAGATGCAAAATATTTTTGACAAGAAACAGTTTTGAGGACTTTGAGAATATTGTGGATATTTGGTTATTGAAATATCTTAAGAAGCTACTTGGAAGTAAACTGTATATTTTGAATACATTTAACTTGTGAGGTTTCAATGTGGGTTTGCCCTTGTGCTATGATGTTGGTGATCACCCCGTCTTTGTGATGATGAGTCAGGTTAGAGCCTTTCACTTTGCATGACGAAGGTAAATCCTTGAGTGTGTGGGTGAGGTTGCTGCCCATAGGCCAAAAGACACATGCAAAAGAGGTACTATGTGACGCGTCATTCCCTGCCCCCATGGGGGGGAAGAGGTAAATCCTTAAGTGTGCAGGTGAGGCTAGGCAGGGCCTAGAGACCACATGCAAAAGAGGTACTACATGGCATGTCATCCCTTGTTGCCCATGGGGGGATAGGTAAATCTTTGAGGGTGTGGGTGAGGCTAGGCAAGGCTAATAGACCGCATGCCAAAAGAGGTACATATCATGCTAGTGGTTTGTGTGTTCTGACTTGTCTCTATGGTGGTATAATGTCTTTGTAACATTTTTGTCTTTGGGGTGGCTTGCCATGTGGCCTTGGGTTGGATTTTCTGGTTTTAAAAATGATGTTTTGATAGTTCACAGTATATAGTAAATAGTTTCATATTGAGATATTTTGAGAAAGCTTTGTACTGCATAATTTCAATCTTTCTTGTCATCTTACCAATGAAAATGAATTTGCTGGATTTTCATGGAAATTCCCAAATTTTAACATGTTTTGTAAAATATTCATTATCATGAAACTTGCATTTCTCTCATCCCCATTAATTATGCTACATATTGGGCTTTAGCTCATTCCACTCTCCAGCAGTTTTTTATTTTTTTCCAGATAAATTAACTACACCTTGGAAATGGAGCTTGTCTTATTGGTGGTGATTGGATTGTTATGCTGAATTGGGAGACTAACATTATTATCGCTTGGAAATTCAATCTAGTTATTTTTAAGGAAGTAGTAGTTAATTCTATTAGAGGTGGAGCTCTCTTGAGGTTTGTTAGCCCAAGAATTTTGTTAGGGTTGCATATTTTTTAGAACATTGGAGTTTTATGTTAACTCGTTTGGTGTTTGGAATATTCATGTAAATTTTGGAGGCACATGATTTGTAATTCGTATTGTCTGTATATGTGTAATAGAGCTCTGACTTGTAATGTGGAGATTTCAGTATAGTTATATATTCTTATCATGTAGAAAAAAAAAAATACACCCATAGTCTCTCTTGATGGTTTGGTTTCGTATGCTTTGAACCCTTTTGGGTTTGGGGCATGACATAATCTTATTGGATCTCACTATGTGCTTAGAAAAAATGAATTAAGTTTTTTTTCTTTTAAATCTTTCCAAATATTATGAGGGGTGAAATTCCTAATAATGGTAAGTAATCTGATATTAAGTTCATTAATTTCCATCTTTAATCTATAGCTAACTAGCTTAGTATAAAAGATTCTTCACAATTTTTTTTTATTATAAAAAAGGGCATAGTATAAAAGATACGACAAGAAAATATTACTTTCATAATTTAGTAAAATTTAAAGAGAAAATAAAAGCTAACAATTAATTCTAGTTGTTGTTTAATTAACAATAAAATTTAATGGACATCACTAAACAATTAAAACTCTTGAACATCAACAAATAGGAGCACGTAGTATTATACAAATACCTGTTTTTGTCGTCCCAGCCAGAAATATTGGCGGCTTTATTTAAAGCATCCCTCCACCTTTGTACCTTCGTCTTATCTTTAATATTTTTTTTCAAGCTTAGTCAATGCTTTTCCAAAATCCCCTCTTTGCTTACGAACTTCAGATGGATCCACTTGATAAAAAACCGGTAGCACTTTTTTGGTACACTCAATAATCTTAGCAAGTTCATCCAAACACCAACTAGAGGATGCATACTTTTTAGAAAATACAATTATTGATGCACTTGAGTTTTCAATGACTTTGAGAAGCCCTTCAGAAATGTTTTCTCCCCTAGAGAGATTATCATTGTAAGCTTGAATTTTATCAACCATCTTATTGGCTTTATTCTATGCCAATTTTCTTGTAACTTAAGCACTTAGTATCCCTGTATTTAGGTGGGATTATTGTAAGAGTAGTGTGTGAGAAGATGTGAAGAAAAGCTCAATTATGTGCAAAAGAAGCAGAGTTTCGAGGCTAGGACTCGCGGCTGGCAAGCCGCCAACTGCAGGCACGTGAGAAGCACATAGGGAGCTGAAGGGTCGTGCCAGCTGTCGCACTACAAGACAAAAGTCCCAGGCTAGCTAGGCCGTTATCTCGCGGCTTGAACTCGCGACTCAGACCAGTCGTGAGGCCAAGCCGCCAATCAACCCTGTTTGGGAAAAACTGACTCTTCGCATTCCTTTCTCACCCCACTATATATAGACCCTTATACCCACCAAATGAGTAGAGCTTCCGGAGAGAATTTTGTGAGAGAAACCCTAGAGAAATACAAGATTGATTCATCCACAATCTTAACCTTAGAGACTCTTCAAATTCCTCTACTCTCTCCCTCTCCATTGTTCAATCCTTGAGAGGCTTTTGACCAAATCCTTTTCTCACCATACCCACATCCATGAGAAGGTTTATTTGGTGCTGTTGGGAAGCAGTTAGGTAGGAACCAATCTACATTGGTTGATGCTATGGTCTAGTAGCGAAATCTGGGAAGCTAAAGAAGAAATAGGTTCGGCGTAACCTCGTTGGAGCAAGAAGCTTGGAGGGCTTAGGTACTTGGGTAAATTAGGCTTGGAGGGTTTTCTGATGTTCATGTATTCCAACTACATTCTTTAGTGGATTATTTTCCGCTTGGAGGGCGGCGGAGAGGTTTTACGCCGAGAGCTTCGGTTTCCTCTTCGATAACACATCGTGTGTTGTTCGTGTGTTTGCATCTTCCTTCCCTTTATCTTTGCCTTATATTTACTGTTGTGGTTGTGTTTATATTTGGCTTAGATTGGTTATCAATTCTGTGTTTGGCTTATGTTCATATTCCGCACATTAATTGTTTGATAATAAGCTAGAATTGAAAATTTGTAATTTGGGGTCTAAACATTCAAGGGTGTTTCATATCCATTTTGAACTTTCAATCATCAATGAAGGTTTGAATACCTTGTTGAGTCAAAGCCTTATGTAAATGGCTGACAAAACCACTGCGAGTATCTTCACTTCGGAAACTCAAGAAGACATCGAAGTTCTTGAGTTGGTGAGATGAGGCCATCGGAATTGACAAGCAGACAGATGAAAAAAGTTGAAAGGAGGAGGACAAGGAAAGCTGTGAAAGCGGTGTCAATATAGAAAGTGAGGAAAATGAAGGATGAATTAGGAATTGAGGGTGAGTGAATGGATGCAAGAGGCTAGACTTTAATGTAGTCTTGCTTTCTAAGTGACACGCATTTTTCATTAATGGCAATATCATGGAAGTTTCTGGGTAAAGCCCAAAATAATTCTTTGAACTTTCAACGAACCATGCCGGTCATTGTGGCCAATCAAACTATATGAAAGACGTAGATGTCCCTCCTCCATGCAATCTTATACGGTTGAAGATAGGCCACCCATTTTTAACTTTTCTGGAAAAGTAGGGACTGTTTGGTATCTGTTTTTAAACAATAGATTTAGTATTTAAACAACAATAACACTTCTAATACGTATTTTTATAACACTCAAACACGTATTTCTACAACATTGAAAACTGAACAAAAATATTTAAATACTGCTACCAGATAGGCCCTAGCTGCCTGACTATCTCCACTCACTCAGATATTATAAGTAGTTATTAAATTCGAAATTTAAAAAAAATAAGTTTGTAAAATAAATTGTAGCATGACTTAACATTTTCCTTTTAATTCAGAATAAGTAACGTTGTCCATCGTAAGAGTCTTATAATTTTTCCTAATTTAGGTATAGTAGTGTTTATGGAAATTTTCATGCTCTCTCACATACTTCGATCCCACCACTTCCAAAAGAAAAAATTCCAATGTGCCAAATCTCCCTGAATATCAATTAAAAGTCCATTCAAAGTTCAGTGCCTATAGATTTATTTTACTGTATATCAATAGGCGAAAAGCATATTTTAGTCCCTACATTTTCAGGCGATTTTTATTTTGGTCCCTACATTTTATTTTTACCGCTTTTAGTCCCTATCCTGAAAAACGGTTCTCGTTTTGGTCCCTGCCGTTACATCAGAAACGGATATTGCTGACATAGCAAACGGCAAGAATAAATAATATTTGTTTAATGTCTACGTGGCCTAAATTAATAATAAAAAATATTTTTTGGCATTAAAAAATGCCACGTCAGCATATAAATTAAAAAAATTAATTTATTAATTTTAACTAAATAAAAAAAAATTAAAAACAGAATCAAAAATTAAAAATCATATGAATTGAGATCTAAGTGTGTCTTGAACAAGAACAACAAGAACACAAACTCAAATCCAAGCACACAAACCCAGAAATTAAATAATAATAATAAAAAAAAAAAAAAAAAACCAAACCCTAAGATCAAAATATAATTCCAGATCCAAGAACAAAGAAAGAAAAAACACCCATCAGCTTCGGCCATTTCTTTCTCTCTCTGTTAAGCTAAGACGCAACAATGGCAATGGCCATGTTCAGGAGGGCACTCCCACGCACCTCCGCCTTATCTCGATACACGCGCCCAAGCTCATGCAAGCGGGGACGAATCTCTGCAAGTCGATCTACCGCTGGACCCCGGAAAACCCGACGAAGCCGGAGCTCCAGGACTACCAGATCGACCTCAAGGACTGCGGGCCCATGGTCCTCGACGCCCTAATCAAGATCAAGAACGTGGTGGACCCCAAACTCATGTTCCGGCGATCGTGCTGCAAGGGGATCTGCGGGTCCTGTGCCATGAACATCGACGGCTGCAACGGGCTCGCGTGCCTCACGAAGATCGAGTTTGGATTGTCAGCCTAGATGATCACGCCGCTGCCGCACATGTTCGTGATCAAGGACTTGGTGGTGGATATGACGAACTTCTACAACCAGTACAAGAGCATCGAGCCGTGGCTAAAGAGGAAGAACCCGCCGGAGACGAAAGGGAAAAAGGTTTTGCAGAGTAAGAAAGGCAGGGCGAAGTTGGATGGGATGTACGAGTGTATATTGTGAGTGGCGGTTTGGATTTGGAACTGGCAGTGTGTGTATATGGGTGTTTTTTCTTTCTTTGTTCTTGGATCTGGAATTATGTTCTTTTTGATCTTCTTCAAGGTATACTTTGATCTTAGGGTTTTGTTTTTGTTTTTGTTTTTGTTTTTGTTTTTTTTTTTAATTTTTGGGTTTGTGTACTTGAATTTGGGTTTGTAATTTGAGTTTGTGTTCTTGTTGTTCTTGTTCAAGAGTCAAGACACACTTAGATCTCAATTTATATGATTTTTAATTTTTGATTCTGTTTTTAATTTTTTTTATTTAGTTAAAATTAATAAATTAATTTTTTTTATTTATATGCTGACGTGGCATTTTTTAATGTCAAAAAATATTTTTTATTATTAATTTAGGCCACGTGGACATTAAACAAATGTTATTTATTCTTGCCGTTTGCCACGTCAGTAATATCCGTTTCTGATGTAACAGTAGGGACTAAAACGAGAACCGTTTTTTAAGATAGGGACTAAAAGCGGTAAAAATAAAATGTAGGGACCAAAATAGAAATCGCCTAAAAATGTAGGGACTAAAATATGCTTTTCGCCTATATCAATATGCCAGTTAAAAAAGCAAAAAATTAAACTTTGATCCATTTTTCTTAAATATAAAATTATTGTTTGATTTTCTACAATTGGAAAAATTTGTGTTTACAATTATATTCTTCCCAAGCATTCCATTCAGTTATGTGAAATAAAAATATATGTATTTTGCATTCAAAGCCACCTTGTGCGTCGAATTACGTACAACTGAAAACAATACTTAACGTGAAAATTCCATGGTAGTATTGACCATGTGACGTTACTTGGTAAAGACCAATTACTTGTTAGTATATAATTTCAAAATTGTTAGGTGGGTTGTCTTTTTAGATGGCAAATTCTTTTACTCACAAAACATCTTCTTGTTCACATATGACCTTGCCTTAGTAGTCCACCGATTAGGTTAGGTTAGGTAAGCAGTACTTTTTAGGATTAAGTGGCATACCAGAGAATAAGTTAGGTCCGGAGCTGCATAAATGACACCTTTTATGCCAGCCAATTCTGGAGCAACACATCAGCCAACAAATTTAAACTCGATACACTTTATTACATCTGATTATAACCCAATTAAAACCTCAAATATTTCTCAACCACGTTCAAACCTTCTTCTCCAAACGGCAAACCAAAGGCAGACTCTCCTCCTCCTCCTCACATGGGCGCTTCATTTCGCCACAGTCATCACCAGAGTTGTTATTGAAGCCTGAAAAAGAGGTCGAATCTGCCGTTAGTTTAGTGTTACAATCTCAAGGTTTGTTTTCTCATGATTTGGTGGTTTTACCCTATTTTTAATTTCGAAATATCAATGGGTTTGGGTTTTTTTTGGATGTCAATCACTTGATTTTGTACGGGTTTTGTTGATTTGGTATGGGTTTTGCTGTTTTTCTTATTGGATTCTTAAATCTTATTTAAATTTCCTTTATTGTTGGTTTAAATTGCAAATCATTTCACTGCTAGCAATGGAACCAAATACCAGTACTGCATGGGAGACATATGAGCATGTTGTGAAGTTTATTATAACTTTAACAAATTATAGCTTTTTGTTTGGATAACAAGAGCATGAACCTGCATGCCAACACTTTTAGGTCCTGGAGGTTGGGGCCAAATGATGTAATTCTAGTTAGCCTCTCCACTATCTGAAAGCTCTAAAATATTTTCTGGTAATCAAATAATCTAATTTAAAGAGGTCATGCATTGGAACCATAATTTCATAAAATAGTGGTCGTAACTGTATTGACTTTATTCATGGTTTGAAACTTTCAGAAAAGAATTGGAATAAGTTAAAACTCTGTTAGCCAAGTTGTAATGCACAGACTTAATTATGTTTAGTTTCAACCTCCAAGTATCCATAAATGTCTTTTTTAATGTGATTTTTCTGTCTAAAATCAAGATAAGAAAGTGGCTTTCAAAAGACAAAACAAAGCGTCAAAGCCTCAGTGTAGCTTTGTAGGGTTATTCATACAGATCTAACTTCTAATACTCAACAGCAGCAAAGAGTGTACTTTTGCAGTTAAGGAAGCAGATGACAAACTACGTTTTCAAACTTTTGGTTAGAGGATTATAATTAATCAGTGTAGTCCTGAAACTTTGAAAATAGAATTTCAATCAAAACCCACTCTGTTAATAATTTTTAGGCTAAAATGCATTTTAGACACCTTCAAAGTTTAGAGTTGTAACCACACATAAGAAGTAATTAAAAAAATCAAAAAATTCCTTTAGTATTAGTAAATGTATCCCGATGCACCCACATCTTACTTTTTCAAAAATTACCAAGTCCCACGCCTGTATCTGCACCCGCACCCAAACCCGAATCCACACCCATGCTTTATAGATTATAATTAATTAGTGTAGTCTGTTTAAACTTCTTGAAACTTTGAAAAAAGAATAATAATCAAAACCCACTGTGTTAATAATTTTTAAGCTAAAATGAATTTTACATACCTTCTAAGTTTAGAGCTGTATCCACACATATAAGAAGTAATTTTTTAAAAAAAAAAAAAATTCCTTTAGTATTATATGGTTAGGCTGGGATGAATAGACAAACTAGAAGTCATATAACTTTGCTTCTCCTTTTTGATCACTGCAATCATAGGTAATTCATATTATCAATAAGCAATTTCAAAAATATGATTTTTTTTTTTAATTTAAAAAAAATGTTGGTATGTAACCCTCTTTGAGTATCTGACTATTATATCGGACGTATGCATTCCCCATCTGACACACACCAAGTTATCATTTCAAATGATTATTGTATTAATTTATTTAAACCCAAAAACCGAAAATTTGTAAATTCAATGGACTAAAATGACAATTGTTCAAAGTTAATGAACTAAAATGATAGTATTTATACATTGTGGGCTAAGATGACAATTGATCAAAGTTAATGGACTAAAATAACAATTGGTGAAAGTAAAAGGATATAAAGTAGATTTTTGCCTTGAATTTTCTTTATAAAAATGGCCAAATACACGGTTAGACTTTGAAGTCTACCAAGTGAACGCTTTTCGTTCTCAAAATTTCAAATAATCATTATCGGTCCCTAAAGTCATTAGTTTAGCTTGGTTTTTTTTTTTTTTTTAAATGGAAATTTTAGCTTGGTTTTGATTTGGGAAAAACCTATTTCAAATAGACTTGGCTTTGATCTTCCGTATGTCTTGTGTTTTTTAATGTGTAATTTGTTGATATTAAAAATATTGTCATGTCGCTATTAAATGGCTAAATGTTATGGCATTGTTCAATTAGCCTTGTAGAAAATGAAACTAATATCTATTAACAGACTAATCCTTATTTTTGAAACATTAAGAACCAATAACTCTCATTTGAAACTCCAAAACTTCAAAGACAGAAGGTGCTCACTTTATAAACTTTAATTTCTAAAAGTCTATTTTGGCCTAGAAAATTAACTTCTCCTAGGCACGGGGTATTGGATCTCAGGTCATGGGCCTTCCAAACCTATGGGGTTGACATGAAAGGCTAATGAACCTACTCAAACAAACCCACCCTCTTAATTCATCAGATTATATTGTACGTTTTTAGACCCCTTAAAACACAAGTTGATTAACCTAGTTATTTAGCCAAGTGATTACTTAGGTACATTATTCAAATCTAGGTTAACACAAGTAAATCATATCAAGTAAACAATGTGGAAAATAAAGAACACAATAATATGACAACCCAGGAAAACTAAACCGGAAAAAACCATGGGGAGGATTTAACCTAGCTATCCTTAAAGTAAAACAGATCCACTATGAAAGAATTGAAATTTTACAATAGCGACTTAGATCACTAACATCCTATTGCTATCTTGAGTAGAAAACTTACTACCATGACCACGTGACAGCTCCGAATCCAAGGACTACTTCTTTCTTTTATCCACAGCATTCACAAGTACTCCCACTTATGATATTCTTTAAGCTCTTTATGCAGTAACTGAAACGATCACCAAGCTCTCGACATCAATCTCGATCTTGATAACCCTAAGTATATATGAAGGCAAACACTTATAGATCTCACAAGAGATTCACACACACAGCATAAACAACAACCTAAAAATGTGTCTAGGGTTTTTCCTTTTATATTTGAAGCAAAACATAAAACCCTACACGTCATATGGGCTTGGGCTGAGTTGGAAAATTTTGCAGAAAAACAATCTACACAACCTTCGATCGATGGAGTCTAATTTTCGATCGATCGAGCCTTGTAGAAATTTGAACAGTAATTTTCTGCAGTTACTCGATTCCAACTTTATACATACACACACTTTGAGCAGCCTAAATCTAGACTAAACGTTTTGATCATTATTTGCCAACATATACATATTGAAGTTCTAATACATTAGTTCCTAATTTCTCATAATCTAACTTAAACTTGATAATAACTTGATTGCGATAAAAACTTAACATGACCTAGATATGGTGTTTGTCTAATAAGGGGCTATGGAGACGCTCCTAAAATTTGATTAGTCAAGTAAATTTGCTCAAAATTATTATGTATCATGATTGATTATGGAGATAGAGGTCAAATCCGATAATAGTATCTTTTATAGGAGAGGGGCAGGGGATATTGTGTTTTTTGTAGGAGTAAAGCACATTTGTGTGTCAACCATGTTGTTCAAATTTAAATTTTAAGAAGAAGAAGAAAAAAACCTACATCAATCATGTTTGTCGACCAATTGTAAATTCTTTTGAGAGCCTTGGCACCTCTTGATGTTTTCAAATAAAGACATCTAGGATTCAAATTCTCGCTCACCCGTTGTAAGTTGTAACTATCAAATTATAATTTTTTTTTTCTTAAAAAAATGACTTTGAATTGTAAAAGAGGAAAAGAAACGTAACATGCTAGTTAATCAAATTTGAATTCATCATTTCTTTGAAGGAACAATTTCTTTGTGATTTTTGACCAACCCCTCAGCAATGAAACAATTTGATTATCAGAATTAAAAAAAATAAGCTTGAGAGAGAGAGAGAGAGAGAGAGAGAGAGAGAGAGAGAGTTTATATCTTCATTTTTCATCTTTGTTGTTGGTTTGAATTGCACAACATTTCACTGCTAGCAAAGGAGCCAAATACAAGTGTATGAGAGATATTTATGAGCATGTTGTGAAGTCATTATGTTGACATCCCATTTTACAACCTCTATTTAACCTCACATGGAGGGTAAAAAGTAATTTCACCTTGGAATACGCATCTTACTTGTGGCCACCAGATCCTTAATTTCATTTCATCAAAATAATTTTGATGTTGTAACGATCAAATTGACTGGTCATAAGCCCTAATCAGATCATCAGATTGAAAGTTATCATCAAATCAAGTTTTAATGGTTGAGATACACTATCACAAATTGAGTCATACTGTTTGTGATTATGAATAGTTTATTCCAATTGGTTATAATTATAATCAATTTGAGATTAATGACGTGTCATAATTTGATTGGCTAGGACTACATCTTATGGTAAGGATGCACACACTTGATTAATTAAATAATCAAACATTAATTATTCAATGAGTAATTTGTGTAATTATCTTTTTAATTGGGATAAATTTGAAACAAATTAAGTCTGAAATGGAAGTGATTGGAGCCTATTAATTTTAATTGGAAACTAATTTGGGGCCTATCAATGTTAATTGCACTGAAATTATTTTCCAACAAATCACCTTTACTCACCATTTCGTTGATATCTCTCAGAATATTTTGAATCTGTGAGTAATGTTAATTTTTCTAGAAACTAGACCTCTGGGGCTTCAATTTAAGTACAAGAATAATGTAATTCCGATAAGAATTGATACAAATATGATTTTTCAAAGTTGGCTCTAAAAACTGTTTTAGGAACTACGAGAAAAACCAAGGTTTTAGATGTTTTGTTTGCTCATTACTCTCACCAACCCCCAAATTTAATGCACCAACTTTCCCCAAAGTCTGAAATAAGTTTTAGGTTTATGATTCTCTTTAATCCTTTTTCAACTTTAATTAAATGTCATTCCATTCATATTTTAACCACCACTCCTATATAAACCCCTTCTCTCCTCCATTCCAAGGCACACCAAAACACCCTCTCTTTTCCCTTCTTGAGTTTTAGTGAAGTAAAGTAGTCTTGTTATATCTTGGTCTTTTTAAGACTCAAAGTATTGAGTGATACTCACTCTCCCTCTCCTAGTTCTTCTTTTCTACCTCATTCTTAGGGTCTCCACCTAGATTCTTCTCCTCCACCATGTGGATCTTACATGCAGGTATAATCCCCTTCCCTATCTTGTATTTTTTTTTTTTTTTAAATATTGCTATGATGAGATTAAGATTAGAGCATGCTAGTGATTATTTAAATTCCTTGAATATTGTTAGTTTTGAGTTTAGATCTCTTAACACAATATGTTTAACCTACTTAATTAACCAAGTTTATTATTAAGTTTATTATTCACATCTAGGTTAAACAAGTATAAACATATTGTGCACAAAAGAACACCAAGATCTGATGACCTAGAAAAACTAATGAAACAATGTTTCAAGGTAAAAGACCTAAGGAGGATTTAACTTAACTATCCTCAAGGTAAACAAATCCACTAGAAAAAATTGAAGTTTTACAATAAGATTTAGACCACTAATATCCTATTGCTACCAATGTAGAAACTTACAATCACGACCATGTGCTAGCTTCGAATTCATGGACTACTTCTTTCTTTTGCCTTTGCAGCAACTCAAGCTCTCCTGCTTGTGACTTTGAGACTCTACTTAAAGGTTTATGATCACCTTGGATTGATCTTGATGTAGCAACTGAATATCTACCAAAATCTTGATTGTAGATCTAGCTTTGGTAGGGTTTTTGTGGTGTTAAAAGGTAAGCACCTCTGAAATCTTACAATAGAGTAACACACACGGCTTCCAAAGGTCTGTGAAATGTAGTTAAGGTTTTCCTTTATATACTAGTAGAATTTCACTTAACCCTAAACGTTTTATGGGTTTGGGGTTTCTTTAAACTGTCTTGTAGAATTCTGTTTCTGCAAATTTTGATCGATCAAGCTTGGCAGATTCTGACTTCAAATTCCTGCATACAACTCAATTCTTGAAACTTTAAAGACACACTTTGAGCAATGCCTAAACCTAGACTAGACTAGTTTTGGACTTGGTTTGTCAATACATACAAGTTGATATTCTAAACATTTAATCCTAAATCTTTAGAACCTAACAAATATGTTTGAATATTCTTAAATATTCATATGCATTCTTTACATATTCTTAGTTGTTCATCACATGTTCATGCATGACACTAGCTTTGATCTTAAATCCATATCTAAAATATGAAAAACATGTTAGTTTCATAATTCTCTCAAATCCTTGAATCTAAGATATCACCATTCACACACATTCATTAGAATTTATTTTTCAATTCAAATGCAATGATTAATAAATTGAATTAAGGTTTATCATATGCACACACATTAAAATTCAACATGCAATTGAGTGATTTGGATGATATGATATGAATGTTAGCCACCATAATTCTAGGTAAGATGAGTGCGTAACATCTTCCCATCTTGTAACGTAGTCTCTGAGCTTAGATCAAGGGTTAGTAGATAAATTGCTTATCCATGTAATTTTCAATCTCTAGATTGTAACTAGGAAACAAAGTCATGCACTTTATCTTAGATTGTATCTAGAACCAAAGCCATATAATTTCCTATGATCAATTTACATTTATTCTCAAATCAATAAAATGATGAAATTTTCAATTATGGTTTTCTTATTTATTCCAACAATTAAATAAATAGTGACTCCATTGTAAACTTTTTAATCTAAAGAGGAAAATATAATCATTCGAATATCCATTTTGAGAGACAATAGTATGACTTCACCCATTCACGTGGGTTTGACCCAATACCAAAAGTGGTTTGGGGGCACGGTCTCTCATACATTATAACTTTGACAAATTCTATCTTTTTGATTGGATAACAAGAGCATGAATCTACCCACACTTTTGGGTCCTGAAGGTTATGGCCAAATGATGTAATTTAGTTAAGCTCTTCACTATCTAAAATCTCTAAATTTTTTTCTTTTTTTGATGGGACTCTAAAATATTTTTTGTTTGCACTAATATTTTAAATTTGAATGAGATCATGCTTTGGAAGAATAATTTCCTTTCATAAAATGGTGATCATAACTGTATTGGCTGCATTCATAGTTTGAAACATTCAAAAAAGAAAAAACTAAACTTCGAATTGGAATAAGTTAAAACTCTGTTAGCCTGGTCGTAATGTACAGACTTAATTATGTTTAGTTTCAACCTCCAAGTACTCATAAGCGACAAACAGAACAAACCATTATAAGTGTTAGCATATAGAAAGAGAGAGAGGACTTGCCACCATTATAAATTCAAGGAACCATATTGAATCGCCCTTATTATAGAAATCAGCTAAAATTTATAAGTTTTATACAGTTTTGGGGATTCTCTATTCAATACATCAATTCTTGAAAGTCAAAGATATGATCCAATATGCTTACTTTTTGTCTTTGCTCTTGGGCAACGACGCATCTTGTGAGGTTCTAAGTTTTTTATTTTTTTTTTTGTGGAGATAAAAGATAGAGAGGTTCTAAGTTCTAACCTAGCCGCATAAATAGACTGGTTGAATACTTCAAAGACTCTTACCTAAGATAAAAAAATATTTTTAGTACGTACATACCCTAATTTTTAATTCAAAAAACATCATTCTAGAGGATTAGAATTCTTTCCACTTGAAATGTATCTTGCTTCTTCTAGGTCTAGGCATAAGGCACCTGATTAGAAAAGATCACAAAAATTGTGGGATGATAATTCATTTTTCTTAGAAAGAAAAAAAGAAAAAGAAAAATAGATTAGTTTTGGACTCTTTCTTTCACCTTGAAAGGCTTGTAAACATATTGGACAATATAAATCAAACCAAATTGAAAGCATAAAAAAGTATGTAGGAAAAAAAGAAAGATGAGTATGCCGAATTATCATTGAGGAATTGAGGTTTTAACAATTGGAAATCAATGTCCCACACAATAGATTATATCATCAAGTGAATAAGATTGTCATCAAAGAGAGAGAGTTATGTAATATGACAATTCATGATTATATAGAAAGGCTATTTTTTTTTTTTTCCAAATGCATGCATCATTTATTGTATTTCTCTCAATACTTGTTACAATTGTTTCTGCAAAAATAGTTTTAAAAAAAATTAAAATCAAGAAAAACTATTCAAGATCGATTATATCACAAGAAGATTATGTAGATTTAGTAAAAAGTATTCCTAATTAAAAAAAACTTAAATTCAAAAACTTAATTAGTATTTTTATATCTCAAAAAGTAATAAGAAAGGGTTTTACATAAAAAAAAATTTAATATAAAAAGTCAAATAAATATTATTTAATAAATATTGAATTTAAAAAATCCAGTTAAATATATTGTCTAGTCTCAAACTATATCCAGCTAGTCCTGAAATGTATGTTATATATATAGTATCATGTTGTTTTAAGATAGTATTATCTTAGATACAAGAAATAAAATCTAAAAAAAAAATCTCAACTATCATACAAATGCTAAAAGAAGTAGAATCTGTCTAAATAACAAAAACTAATTAAGAAGCTATTAATTTAAGGGAGCCGTGTTAAAGTGGTATCATGAGGTATTCAAAATTTTCACATTGGATAGGCATTCATGCATTCTTGATGCTAATGTTATTAGTTAGACTTTTTTTTTTTATTTTTCTTTTTTCATAAACTTATTAGTTAAGTCTTTTTCTAATAAACAAATTCTTGTTAGTTTATTATATATCTGAAGAAGACTCAGACCAAGAAAAAAGTCATTGGGTCTTAAATACTCAATTAGTACAAGACTTGAACAACTTCTTAGAAAAGCAAGTTTAAAACCAACCAACCATTTTCTTCTATAAATGTTGTCATTGATTCTTTCTAACTCATAAACCCAAAAACCATTGCAATGGTTTCTTCAACACTTCCTCATTGTTGTTTTTTCTTGCTTCTACTTCTGCTTCTTCCTCTCCTTCCCACAGTTTTCAACTACACCTCAGATGACTGTAACATACAGCCAGGAACTGGTCCATGGACGTCGCCTTTGGGTGAATTTGCCTTTGGATTCCATTCTTTTGATGAGGCAGGGAATCAATCCTTGCTTGCAGTTTGGTTTAATAGAGTAAAAGACCAAACCATAGTGTGGTCTGCAAATGGAAATGAACCAGTACCACCAGGTTCTGAATTGAAGAAGAATATCGACGGTGAGTTTGTTCTCAATAACCATGAAGGCAGAGAGTTAGGGAGGGCTCCAAGAAATGGCTTCAAATCCAGTTGTGCGGCTATACTGGACAATGGGAACTCGGTGATTCTAGACCAGAATAATAATTCGGTATGGGAGAGCTTCAAAGAGCCTACTGATACAATTTTGCCTGGCCAAATACTGTACATGAATACCACACTCAGGTCTCGTCAATGTTCAACAAATTATTCTCAAGGGCACTTCCAACTTTCTTTGCAGCTTGATGGCAATTTCGTGCTTTATTCTTTTTCTGTGCCATTTGAAATACTTGAGAAACCATATTTTGCCACCATGACAATGAACTGGGAATCACAGTTGATGTTTACTGAGGCCGGATACTTGTACATCCAAGATGCAAAAACAATGTGCATATTTAACCTTACCAAGGGAGATCCTGGCTCAAATAAAAATTTCTACCACATGGCTAGAATTGATGATGATGGGACCTTCAGACTATACAAACACCTCAAAAATGAGGACGCCACAGGCTGTGGGAACTGTCCTTTATCATGGACAGTAGTGCAAGGCATTCCTGATGACATTTGTGCTGCATTTGCTAGTTATAGTAGTGGTGGTGGGTTCTGCGGACCCAGCAGCATCTGTACTACAGTAAATAATAATTCAACTGCTGCTTTTTGCCAATGTCCTATTGGATTTTCTCGCATGGACCAATCCAACAATTGGTTAGGGTGTAAACCAAATTTTGCACTGCCTAGCTGTGACAATGGATGGGAAGCAAATAAAGAGCTTGTAGAAGTTATAGAGCTTCCAAACACGGATTGGCAGTTCTCAGATTACAACCTTCTTCAAGGACCTGGAATGAACAGGTCTAGGTGTAAACAAGAATGCCTTGATGAGTGCTTGTGTGTTGTGGTCGTTTATGAAGATAGAGGTAATATATGTTGGAAGAAGCAGTATCCACTGTCAAATGGAAGACAAAGCCCAGCTACTACTAGAATAGCTCTCATCAAGTTACCTAAAGGTTATGGTTCAGATAATAAGAAAGGCCACTCTGAGACACTTGTCTTGGCACTACTCCTTGCCAGCTCTGCATTCCTCAATATCCGTTTATTCTTAGCTGTTTTTGTGGCTGTTTACTACTTGTAACATAAAAAGAAGAAATTTCCGTGGAATATTGATAGCATACTAGCAGCAAATGTGAGGAGCTATACATATAAAGAGCTCGAAGAAGCAACCAGGAGCTCGAAGAAGCAACCAGGGGTTTCAAGCAAACAGTGGGAAAAGGTGCTTTTGGAGCAGTTTATAAAGGGGTCCTTCCATCAGATTCTAAAAGATTTGTTGCAGTCAAGAAGTTAGGTAAGGTGATAGAAGAAGGTGAGAAGGAATTCAAAACAGAAGTGAGTGCGATCGGTCAGACCAGGGACGGAGCTGTTCATTGACTAAGGGGGGCAGTGGCCCCCCCAAATTTTTTTTTTAAATTATAATATGTGTGTATATATATATATATATATATATTGAATTCTTTTAACATTTAGGTCCAAGATAATTACTCTTGGCCCTCCCTCTCTCCAAACATTTACAAATTAGCCCTTAGAACCCAACCAAAAAAAAAAGCCCATCACTTTATTGAAATTTTTTAAATTGGTGAAAAATACCATATCTAAGTTTTGTCTTCAATATATATTTAAAGTGAGCTACAAATTTTAGTAGATAAATATGATAAATTTATGTGTGATCGTTCACAAAAAAGTAATTAACATTTGTTTATTATGTGTTGAAGTAGACCTAATCACATGCTTTAACACATGAGCTTATAAGTTTTTTTTAGTAGCTTAAGAATGTGTGTGTGTGTGTGTATATATATATATATATATATGAGCTTTTCTTATCTTCTCTTTGTTTACATATTTCTTTTTAATTCTCAATTAGTAGAGCTATAAGATTTAAAATTGATGAAAGATTTGAAAATTAATTAAATAAATAAATAAAAACTAATGAAAACATTAATTTATATAAGATATTCTCATTTAGTTACAAGTCAAGAATTTTTTTAGCATATGTTTTGCCCCCCCTAAGTCGAAAGTCTGGCTCCGTCCCTGGGTCAGACTCATCACAAGAATTTAGTCCGGTTGCTCAGTTATTGTGACGAGGGGCAGCACTGACTTCTGGTATATGAGTACATGAGTAATAGCTCTTTAGCTAACTTTCTCTTTGGGATATCCAGGCCTCATTGGAACCAAAGAGTGCAGATTGCTTTTGGAATTGCCAGAGGCCTCATGTACTTACACGAAGAGTGCTACACCCAAATCATCCATTGTGACATAAAGCCTCAAAACATACTATTGGACGAGTACTTTACACCAAGGATTGTTGATTTTGGATTAGCAAAGCTTTTGTTGGCCAAGCAAACTCGAGCAGCTCGGACAGGTATTAGAGAGACAGTTGGGTACTTTGCACCTGAATGGTTTAGGAAAGCATCCATTTCTATTAAGGTTGATGTGTACAGTTTAATTTGGTGTGATGTTACTTGAGATCATATGTTGCAAGTCTAGTGTTGCGTTTGCATTGCAAGAAGAGGGGGCATTGATAGATTGGGCTTACGAATGCTAAAAAAAAAAAAAAAAAAAAAAAAAAAATAGAAAAGTTAATAGAAAATGATGAAGAGGCAAGCAATGACATGAAGCGGCTAGGGACGCTTGTGGTTGTGGCAATTTGGTGTATTCAAGAAGATCCTTCCCTGAGACCATCTATGAAAAAGGTCACACAAATTCTTGTGGGAGTAATTGAAGTTTTTGTGCCGCCAAATCCTTCGTTGTATACTTCCTCTCTGCCTTCAAAAATTAGTTCCTTTATTGAGTTTCCATTGTCCACAGTTGAAAGTCACCATTTGGGATAGATGATAATGGGTAACTTTGTACATACGACTGAGTTTTGAGTAGTCTCTTTTAAGGGTTAGGTGCAATACGTATTCTTATTTGTGTTATGGTATTAGAGTCGAGCTGATTGGTGGTTGGTTTTCTTCTTGCATTTGTCTGTTTGTACTATGGTTTGTTCTTGGCAACAAGGTTGTCTTGTTTCATGCTTGTTATCTTTTTGTGTTTGTCCCCTTTTTAGTTGTAAGTTTGTATTCCTAGTTCAATCTGATTTTTTTTTTCTTGGGTTTGTTTATTTGTTCTTGATGTGGTTTTATGGGGTTAAAGCATATACTTGTGCGTGGATTGATCTGGTTTGTATTTGTGAGAACCGCAACCCAAGGGGATTGAGATTCGCAGTATTCCCTCATTAAATCACGTCAAACATGTTCAAATTTCAATTATAAAAAAGGAAAACAAACAAACTGCATCAATCATGTTTGTCAACCTGCTTTGAATTCTTTCAAATGGCTTGTAGTTCAACTAGTTGACACCTCTTAGTGTTTCGAAGAAAAAGACGTGAACACCTGTTGTAAATATTATATTATCAAAAAAATAAATAAAATATAAACCCAACTTTGAATTCTAGAAGAGTAAAAGAGACAAAACATGCTAGCCAATCAAATTTGAATTCATTATTTCTTCTATGGCAGTTTCTTTGCGATTTTTTATCAACCCCTGACCAGTGAGACAATTTGATTGTCAGAATTAAAATCACACACTTGTGAGAGAGAGAGAGAGAGAGAGAGAGAGAGGGATTTTATTTCTTCATTTTTGCCTTTATTGTTGGTTTGAAATGCAAATAATTTCACTGCTAGTAATGGAACCAAATACCAGTGCATGGGAGATATATAAGAGCTTGTTGTGAAGTCATTAAAACTTTGACAAACTATAGCTTTTTGTTTGTATAACAAGAGCATGAACCTGCCAACACTTTTGGGTCCTCGAGGTTGGGGCCAAATGATGTAATTCTAGTTAGGCTCTTCACCATCTGCAAGCTCTAAAATATTTTATGTTACTCTAATAATCTAAATTAATGAGATCATGATTTGGAAGCATAATTTCATAAAATAGTGGACATAACTGTATTGACTGCATTCATGGTTTGAATCTTTCAGAATAGAATAAACTATACTTTGAATTGGAATAAGTTAAAACTCTGTTAAGCAACTGAATTCATCTCAACTATTTTATTTTTTTTTTAATTTGATTTTTCTGTCTAAATTCAAGAGAAGAAAGTTGAGTGGTTCTAGCGTTGTCTGTAAATTTGTCTTCCGCTGCTATTTGCAAAGTTGTTTAGTGAGGCCTCAGTGTAGGTTTGTAGGGGTATTCATATAGATCTAACTTCTAATACTCAACAGCAGCAAAGAGTGAACTTCTGCAGTTAAGGAAGCAGATGACATACTACGTTTTTAAACTTTAGGCTATAGGATTATAATTAATCAGTGTAATCTATTTAAACTTCCTGAAACTTTGAAAATAGAACTTTAATTAAAACCCATTGTATTAATAATTGAGGAATGCTAATGAGTGCCCTTAAGACACTCTTTAAGAATCCATTTAAAGAAAGTTTTTATGGGAAAAGAAAAAAAACAATTAATGTTTTGATAGCTTTTTTCATTTTCCATAAAAGTGATGTCAAAACTTTCTTAAAATGAATTCTTAAAGAATACCCTAAGGGCACTCGTTAGTATGACCCTTAATAATTTTTAAGGTAAACTACATATTTGGTCCCTAACTTTTATACTAAATGTCAATTTAATCCTTAACTTTTCAAATGTGTCAATTTAGTCCCTAACTTTTTGGTATTGTGTCAAAATAATCCTTCATATTATGCAGTGGATGGAAAATACTGGCATGGTTAACTATCAAAATAAAATATTAGTTTTAGATTACATAAGACTGCCATTTCGATCTAAAAAAAAAAAAACTAGCTTAGAAGACTCAATACTCTTGTTTTAAAATATTATTTTGTTCATTATTTATTATTTTTTCCCTCTGATTTTTTCTTCATCTGTTTCGGTGTTCCTCTCCAACCAAAATCAACTACACCTTTTATAATCTTTCTTCCTCTACCTATGTTCCTTTCAACCAGATCATCCCGCTAATGTTTCTCTTCCCCTCTATCTCTCCTAGGTCAACCCCTTCATATACATGAGATATGCCAAATCAACATCAACATAACATAAACTGAGCCAAAGACCCCAGATCAAGTCCTCCACCTCTCTTCAATTAATAAATAAAGAAAGGACCAAGCAACCATGGAAGACCCATCATCAAAGGTGACAGCCATGGACAACAACTAAACTACCAGAGGACGAAAACCGTCTTGCTAATTGAAGACGGTGGTTGCAGCAGCCAAACGGCATAATTAAGAGGTGGGCTGAGAGAGAGGTGGAGGAGAAGACCAGACCAGAGAAAGAAAGGGGCCAAATGGTGAAAACCATCTTGCAGTGATGGTTTGAGGGGCAGCAAAGAGTAATTTTTTGATGGATTTGAGGATTAGGCAACAGATTTTGGGGATTACAACTGTGGGCTTTGAAATTTATGGGGTTGATACGATTTCTTGTTGGCGACACATTTGTTGGGTTGTTTCAATAATTCATGGTTGTTGAAGAACAACCCTAGCCTTTGGGTGTAGATCTTCGTGTTTTGTAAGAGGTCATATTGAACAGAACCAAACCAAAATTAAAAACAAAACAAAGCAAAAATAAAATGATGTTTTTAGAAAATAGAACAACAACAATAATAAAGTACAAAGGACATTGAGCCACATGTTATTTGTTTATTTATTTTAGGTTGAAACGGCAGTCCAAGTGGCAGTCGTATGTGGTCTAAAACTAATATTTTATTTTGACCAATAACCATATCAGCATTTTTCATCCACTACATAATAGTAAGGAATATTTTGACACAATATCAAAAGGTTAGGGACCAAATTGACACATTTAAAAAGTTAAGTACTAAATTGACATTTAGTGTAAAAGTTAGGAACTAAATATGTAGTTTATCCTAATTTTTAGGATAAAATGCACTTTACACACCTTCTAAGTTTAGAGTTATATCCACACCTACGTATAAGAAATAATAAAAACAAAAATTCTTTTAGTATTATATTGATGTCGCAGTAGCTACAAGAAAACAAACACATTGCTTTCTGAATGGAAAAAGACACTACTTACGTTAGCTTATGAATAAAAACCTCGAATGCACGAGAGATTCCTTGAACTCACAAGGTAATAGGATTCTGGAATCTACTAGAGAAAAATAGACAAAATTTGTATTTTTATAAATATGAAAATTTGAATTGCTCTGAGGTTACAATATGTTTAAATAATAAAAGAAACCCTAGGGTGGCTATGAAAATGCCCAGAAACCCTAATCCGCGCTAATCACGTAATTAGGTGGCAAAATAGTGATTTTGCCAAAAATGGAAAATTTTAGATTATTGCAGAAATTGAAAATACTATCTCTAAAAGACTCTCCAAAACAAACAAGACCTTATTCTGACTTTTGAACTAAAAGTTATTAAGGAAAAACAAATATTATTATAAATAACAAAAACACTGTTTTCAAGGCCTTAACGAAGGAATTTGCCTAAATTTAGACAACACTCAAGGTTTGAATCTGGATTAGAATGTCACTTCCCTTCAATTCCGACATCATCACCCCGATGGCCTTTATTGGCACCCTCTTTGATCTTGCGTTGTGACTTTCGACGCCTCTGGTGCTCCAAGAAAGCCTGTTCTATCTGTTTTACATCATATATGGTTAGGCTAGGATGAATAGATAAACTAGAAATCATATAACTTTACTTCTCCTTTTTGATCACTGCAATCATAGGCAGTTCATATTATTAATATGCAATTTCAAGAAAATGATTTTTTATTTTAAAAAAATAATGTTATCTAAACCTCTTCGAGTATTTGACTATTATATCGAACGTATACATTCTCCCATCCCACATACACCATGTTATCATTACAAATTATTAATTTTATTAATTTATTTAAACCCAAAAACTCAAAAATTTTAAATTTAGTGAACTAAAATGACAATTGTTCAAAGTTAATGAACTAAAATGACAGTATTTAAACATTATGGACTAAAATGAAAATTGATCAAAGTTAATGGACTAAAATAACAATTGGTGAAAGACACGGGATGTAAAGTAGATTTTTGCCTTGATTTTCTTTATAAAAATGGCAAAAATACACGGTTAGACTTTGAAGTTTACCAAGTGAACACTTTTCGTTCCTGAATTTTCAAATAATCGTTATCAGTCCCAAAAGTTTAAAAAATTCCTTCTATTAATTGTCTATAATCTACTTGCCTATATGACTAACTGAATAATGACGTTATATTTTTCAAGTGACAGTGGCAATAAATTTAATATTAAAAGATCACCACACAAAAAAAAAAAAAAAAAAAAAAAAAAAAGGACATGATCTATGAAAGACCCAAGCCAAACCCATTTCAAACTGATCTTCCCCAAATCAAAACCAAACCGAGTCCTAGCCCACCCTCCACCTCTAAAGGCAGCTACTCTCCCATCTGGACCAAAAAAATCTCAAATGGATTTTACCGAATCAGTGATGGTGGGTAGCTTTAGTGATTTGGTTTTGGGGACTATTTCTATTGTTTGTGGATTTGACTGGACTCGTGATGGTGGAAGTTGAGATTTTTTTGGTCTAAATGGGGGAGGAGCTACTGTGGAGGTGGGGGTTGGGTTAGGGCTTAGTTTAGCTTGGTTTTGATTTGGGGAAAGCCCGTTTCAAATGGGTTTGGCTTTGATCTTCTGTAGATCTTGTGTTTTCTAATGTGTAATTTTTTAATATTAAAAATATTGTCATGTCGCTATTAAATGACTAAGCCTCCGTTTGGATTCGGCGTCTGCGTTCAGCGTTTCACGTTTTTTTTTTTTTTTTTTTTTTTTTTTTTTCACGCGTTTCCAGCGGAAGGATACTGTAGCATCACTGTTGCGGCTACTGTTCTACTGTTCATTGAACAGTAGCCGCAACTTTTGACTTTTTCCACAACTTTTACTGTTCACGGACCCACAATTTTCACTTTTCAGCAATTTTTTTTATTAAAAATGGGTCCCACGGTACTATTTACACATTTAAAAATTATTTTGCTACAGTGTTTTAGTTTTCAGTTTTCAGTTTTCAGTTTTCAGCTCTATCCAAACGGACCCTAAATGTTATGACATTGTTCGGTTAGTCACATAAACAAGGAAATTAACTTCTATTGATAGAATAATCCTTCTTTTCTTTTCTTTTTTATGGGAAATTTGACAAGAATTTCATTCAAAAGAAATTGACTTACAACAACAGACTCAATATCTTAAAGCGCACACAGCTAGATACAATCATTTTTAATGAGATGATGGACGAAAGGGGGAGAAAATCCCTTCCAAACTTGGGATTCCTTCCACCTTCTAGCTGATTGGGTGAGTTCATGTGCAACTCTGTTGTATTCCCTTTTCACATGCATGACTTTCCAACTTCTAAAAGAAGAGAGGAGACAGAAAATGCCTTGATAGAGATGGCCTAGACAGCCTTCCAACTCACCTGTGTTAATGGTTTTGACAACTGACATCGCATTGGATTCAATTATGATATGAGGCAGCTCCATTTCTCTAGCAAGGAGGATGCCAGCTTCAACGGCTAGAGTCTCAACTTCAATCACCGAAAAAAATCCTGGGAGGTACTTGGTGCAAGCTGCAATAGTCGCTCCATAGGAGTCTCTAATAGTAACTCCCACACTAGAATTCTGACCCAGTTCAGATGAAGTGCCATCCACATTCATTTTGAAAAAACCAGAAGGCAGGGCTAACCAACTTTTGTTTTCTTTAGAATGATTGTGGCGTGGGGCTAGTGTTGCTTCTTTATAATCTTGCAGGTATCTCATGGCAAAGTTCCAATTTTGTTTGGGGGGGGGGGGGGGGGGTGGTGCTGATTTGTTGACTCATATACAATCTGGTTTCTATTGTACCAAATAGACCATGCAGCCACAAAAAAAAAGTTCAAGGTCCACCGTAGTTCCTTTTGCAAGAATTTCCAAGGCAATGTCAGCCAAGTCCCACTGATTCTCTGATACATTTATTGGCCTATCAATCCAGCAATCCCAAACTCTTTTAGTAGTGTCACAACTTGTCAATTTATAAATCCGAGCCAGTAAAGAATCCGGGTTCATAAGGAGTCTCTGTCCTTGTTTTGATAACATTGCAAGATTAAAGGCTTGGAGGTTTCGGAAGCCTAACCCACCCCCACGTTTGGATTTGCACATTTTCTTCCAACTCACCCAAGCAATCTTAGATTCTTGGTGACGTTGTCCCCACCAAAACCTTCTCATCATTCCTTCCATTTCATCTCATAGACCCTTTGGGAGCTGGAAACAACTCATTGTATAGGTAGGTATTGCCTGTGCAACTACTTTAATGAGAATCTCTCTCCCTCCAATTGATAACATTTTTTCCTTCCATCCCGACAATTTTTTCCCAACCTTTTCTTTGATTTCAACAAAGACTTCATTTTTCGATTTTCCAATAATAGATGGAAGTCCAAGATATTTCCTGTGCCTAGAGTCCTGCATAGGGCCAAGGATATTCAACACTTCATTTTTCTTCTCTTCAGAGGTGTTGTGGTGAAGAATACTGAAGATTTGTCAGTATTTATCTTCTGACCAGAGGCAGTTTCATAGAGTTGGAGAATATCATTGAGTTTCTGGCATTCTTGGGTGCTAGATTTATAGAACAAGAGGCCGTCATCTGCAAAGAACATGTGGGTAACCATTGGGCATCCTTTATAAATGGAGATACCGCTCATCATTTGATTCCTAGCTGCTTCATTAATCAGAGATGAGAAACCATCTGCACACAACAAAAATAAGTAGGGAGATAAGCCTTGTCGGAGACCCCTAGTGGGAATAACACTACCATGAGCAACACCATTAATTAGAATTGAGTAGGTGACAGTGGTTATGCAATGCATGATCATACTAATCCACTTTTCATGAAAACCCATCCTCTCCATAAATTTTTCAATAAAGCTCCATTCTACTCTATCATAAGCCTAGCTCATGTCAAGTTTGATAGCCATGAAATTGTCCATGCCATCTCTTTTATGGTCTAGATAATGCATAAGTTCAAAGGCAACAAGGACATTATCTGTGATAAATCTTTCAGACATAAATGCACTTTGATTCTCTATGATGAAATGAGGCAGAATTACTTAAGTCTGGAATGTAACCCAGCATCGTTCTCCCTCATCAAGGGAGATGTAGCCTCCTCTACGAATGGGTTTGTCGATAGGAAGATCAACTCTTATTCTCATAAATTTTGCTTGGTCAGTGTGCATGGATCTTTTGTCCACCTCTATGACCACTCCCAATCTACTACCAATATCTTTCCCAGCTTGTTCAGTCACGTGTTCAAAGGGTAAACCCCATACCTGAACCCAAAAGGGAGAATGGGTGAATGTGATATTTGAGGACGACAACCCTTTCTTCCATCGGCATAGCAGCAACAGATTGTTGTCAAAATTCCAGGGACCGCTTTTTTCAACCCATTCTAACTGGTACAGAGAGCTAAATTTGAACTGAAGAATGTTGTTTCCAACATCTACAATTCTTAAATCAGACCCCATCTTCCATGCTGATCGTAGGGTGCTTTTGAGAGCCCTCTGGTTTTGGTTTCGATCCGTAAGAAGACGTCCAAAGAGGCTGAGAGAGCATTGCTCTAACATGTCAGGTATAGTGCTGTTGCTAAGAGGAATATCTTCCTTCTCTTCTTTTGTAAGGTGTAGCTTTTGTAGGCTGTCCACTACTTCTTGGTCCATAACTAAGGTTGTGGGGGCAGATACTCAGCTAAAAGACGCTACTAAGTACGCTGAGAAATATACCCAAGCAAGGATTGTGGGAGGGAAAAAGCTCGTATCATACCGAGAGAGAGGGAGCTCCTACTTGGGAGAGAAAACTTACCGGCAATGCTTGCTCGTATCATAGCTTGTATCCTTATTTTTGATACATTATGGACCAATGCTCATTTGAAACTCCAGGCTTTAAAGACAAAAGCATCTCACTTTATAAACTTCAATTTCCGAAGGTCTATTTTGGCCTATAAAATTAACTATTCCAGACCTGCGGGGTTGACATGAAAGGCTAATGGGCCTATTCATACCCACCCTCTTTAATTCATCAGATTATATAACTTATAATCTAACTTAAAATTGATAATAACTCGATTTTGATGTCAACTAAAAATGACCTTATAATCTTTACTTTTCTTTGCTTCACTCTTCTCTTCATCTTTATTGTTTGTCTTCTCTTTAATTCACGCCTGGGTTGAATCACTTGAGTTGGCTTGACAATATTGGCCCTTGTAGCATTCAACTTCTTTTTAGAATATGGTTTTTGTGTTTTTCACCTTAAAATTCTCAAACTCGATTATTTGTGGGAGTATTGATAAAAATTATTATGGAGATTCCGAAATTAGGGAGTCAATTTGTATTTCCTTAGCATTTAGATTAGAATAATTCAAGTTTTAAACATTTATGGATGCTCAAATGGATTTAAAATATGCAGTCCATTGACATTTTACTTTCTCATCATGTCTGCTTACCCTTAAAAACCAAATTGGGCTTCAATGACAAGTTAATTGGGCTCTTTCAAAAAAAAAATCAGCGGATGGATTGGGCTGGGCTCAAATCCATATTGAGATGTGATCCAAATAATTCAAGTCAAATGTATTCCTATTGCAATTCAAATATCTTAAACTGGGCGTTACGGATTTCAAGTTGCAAAATGCGTACAAAAAGTGTCATTCAAGTTGCAAAATTGGTACAAAAAGAAGCCTAAAATAACATCTCAGATCAAAACCCAAGTTGCTGAACAAACTTTTATTTATTATTATTATTATTATAAAGGGTGATGACTTGATCACATTTTTTCTTCTCCAATTATCATTAGCATATAAAATATAAATCCTTTCTTACCTATAAAACAAAAATAAGCTATAATCAACCACAAAATAGCATAAAAATAAGACTAAACATGCAAATATAAGGGTACTTTATTGTCTATATTTCATTCTCAATCACAATTCAAAATGGTCCGTAAAGTTTTGATAGTTGGTAGTACTCTTCATGCCCTTTCACAAATAAATAGAACGTACTTGGAATGTATTCACTGCACACTTCCCCACTTTAAAATCCGAATAAAGCTGACAGTTTGGTGTGAAAATGCAGTGTAGGTTCTAGTACATGTAGGTCGATCTGGGCAATTATATAAACGTATAAGTTAAGTCTTGAAATTGATTCGTGATTTGGTTGCAATTAGTATTCTTAAACAACCTGATTTGAAGCAAATGCTTTCTTTCCTACCTTTCAAAAGGAACCTAAACTTGCTTTCAAGAGTCACCAAGGTAGTAGTTTACATAGATACGTTGATGGTAAATTATTTTATAATTTATGTTTTGTTGAGTTTTATGTCTTTTTAGTAATTTTGACACTGTTCTTAAGTTCATTCTCAAAAAATTTATAACGAAAAATTATAACATTTAGCGTTAGGTGTGTGCTCGATATATTTTCTTTCTTAAAGGAAATGTCAATTTGTTATGTGATGATTTCAAGCCACATGCTCATATCTTTAGATTTTAATTATGGGAAAGATTATGTGACTTCTTATGAAAATCAACCGTGGATTGGTGAAACCAAAAAAGAAAATTATTTTCCCTTTTCAAGGCATGTGAGTTGCACTTTGGGAGTATCTAAGGCACCATGGAAAAGAAAGAACAATGACACGAGCCAAGTTGAACTTTCTAAATTAGAGAAGCTACCTTAAAAATCAACATAGATCCCATAATAAATTTTAAAAAAATAATTCAACATAGAAATATCAGCCACGGAGGGCGTCATGTATGTCAAATGTGCATCATGTGTTGGGTTAGTAATACAAAGAAATAAAAGTGACATGCCATAAATGCATAAAAAAAAAGTCAGTAAACCGTGTGCAATTATAAGCACTTTTGTCGACTGTAAATTGGCCACGCTGCCCAAATTTAAGCATCACTTGTTGTCCTCGAATTCAAGGGGATACGATTCATATGAAAAACCAATTGTGCTTCATGTGGCAAAAAGATCTCACTTTATAAAGCTAGTGTCGCCCAAAGCTGACAAAAAGATCTTCACACACAACAGACACTCCAAAGTTTTGATCCTTTTCAAGGAATGGAGGGATCTTCATCATTTAGATATGAAAATATTTATATTACTGCATTGTCTATTACTGCATTGTTATTTCTATTATTGTGGGGCGTGGGACAATGACTTCTACACGCGAGTCCTTTTTTTCTTTTCTCCAAAAAAAAAAAAAATCATCTTGAAAGGTTTGAAGGGAAATGTTAATGGATGTCTTAAGAGCATCCACAGTAGATGTTGCAAAAAAAAATGTCATTTTACCACATCAAATACCTACTTTATTATTTTACCACATCATTTTACAACATCTCATTTATCAGATGTTTTATTATTCAATTCTATACATTAAAATAATATATACTACACATTAAAATAATATATTATTTACTCCCTCTCATTAACCATTAACAACGTCAACAACAACAACAACACTGACCAGCTACCACCGGCACAACCACCACTTCACCACCACACATGCCTAGCAAGGTAGCAACCACCACCACCCCACCATCACACACACCCCAGTAAGGCAGAAACCACCAACAAAACAGGAAAAAAAAAAAAAAAAAAAAAAAAAACCAATCGCCAAGCACAACCACCACCCAAATGCCAAACCACCACCGACCCAAAACCCACATCAACGCCGACCCAAAACCCTCGTCGAAACCCACATCAACGCCAACCCACGTCAAAACCCACATCAACGCCGACCCAAAACCCACATCGTAACCCACTGGCGAGATCGGTGTGCTATCATACTACAAGATTCACGGTTCGGATAAGATCTTGACGAGTCCGCCGAGAGAGAAAGGAGTCAGAGTGGGTGAGATCGAGCATGAGCGTGGGTGAGATCGATCGTGGCTGATCAAGCGTGGCAGAGCGCGCTGTCATCGTCGGAGCTACGCCGTCGTCGCTGCCGGTGAACATCCCGAACTGGTCAAAGAGAGAGGGAACCGGTGAGTGAGAGAGAAGAGAAAAGAAAAAATGAAGAGAGAGGAGAGAGAAAAGAGAATATAAAACAATAAAAATTATACCACATTTGTCCGTACCGTTGCAAATTTGCAACGGTACTGTAGCTATGTGGTATAAGTTTTGAGATTTGGCACATCTCATAAACCTCTATTTTTGTGTTTGGTGTGGTAAATGTGCCAAATATTTGACATTTGGCACATTTCCCACACCTGCTACAGATGCTCTAAGCTTCATTTGAGAGTTCACGCGGGAATGAAATGGAATGTATTTAAGTAAGGGAAATGAATGGAATGGAATAGAATTAAGTAACCTTGATTGGATATTTTAAAATAAAGGAATGTAAAAGAATAAAAATAAATAGAATGTAAATAATCTTGTTTTGGAGTAACATGAAAGAAATGGAATGGAATCATTTTATGACAATATTACATTAGACCCCTATTTTAAAATAAATGGTTGAATATATAAGGGTATTTTGGGAGTTTTAGCAAAAAATTCATTAAATCTAATTTCATTCCCTCCCATTTCTCCCAATTTCGGGAGAATGAAAATTTGAGATTTTAAGGGAATAAAAAGAAATGAGTGTTCTCTCTTACTCATTCAATTCCCTCTCACTTAAACTCTTAAACAATGGAATGAACTTTCCATTCCCTCCATTAAAACTTCTAAACAAAAGAATGGAAGAATATTTTAAAAATATTCTTTTCATTCATTTCTATTCTATTCTATTCCCTTCTTAACTATTGGAAAGGCATACAACAGTTACATGTGTCTTTTTATCTATAGTACTTTGAGTAAAAAGTTTTCAGATTCAGCAAAATAACTAGTTCCCAAATAGATCCTTACTTTTCTAAATATTATAGACCATACTATATATGTTGTGTGCAGCATATATAATGTTTGTTTCGATCACGTCCACATTTTGCGTTTCAGATTTTTTTTTTTGGGACCAACGCCTAGTGCACTGTGCATGGGACATAAATAGTGCATCAAGGCATATGAACAATGTTTTTTAGTGTGAACAGTAACCAGAAATTATTTTTTTATTATTTTTAGTTTTCAGTAAAATAAGCAGTATCCAAACGCACACATAGTATGGTCACCAAATACGGCCCAAGTTGAATTCCACAAAACCCAAATTGCAAGAGAGAGTGGACCCGAACCATGATTGAATGGGGAATTTTAAACAAAAACAAAACAAAACAAAAAAAAAAAACAATAAGTGAGGGATGCAAAGTCAGTTTTTCCTTAACAAACAAGATTAGAAAGTGGACAAGTTTTTTAGCCATTAATTAATTTTTCAAACTCGGCAAAAAAATTAAAGACTATCACATCAGGAAATAACTATATATGTTGAAACGGTCCAAATTGAATTGAACTTTCTAAATTAGGGAAGCTACCTTAAAAGTCAACGTAGATCCCATAATAAATTAAAAAAAAAAAGTCAACATAGAAATATCAGCCACAGAGGGCGCCATGTATATGTCAAATGTGCATCATGTGTTGGGGAAGGACTTGGCTT
The DNA here is from genome assembly GCA_019022515.1 of Quercus aquifolioides. Classification (NCBI taxonomy): domain Eukaryota; kingdom Viridiplantae; phylum Streptophyta; class Magnoliopsida; order Fagales; family Fagaceae; genus Quercus; species Quercus aquifolioides. Next base: position 49,074 of record JAFHAW010000032.1, on the reverse strand, counting down.
GGGTTGAACTAAAAGTCTAGAACATTAAAACTAATCTTCTCTTTTTCTGTTGGAAATGCATTTAAGGACACTGAAAGTACGAAAATGGTGGTAAATCGTAAGGGAAAATTCTTGGTACTCTCGGAATATAAATAAATAGTATTTTTTTCTCATTAGTGTAAGAAGAGAGAACATCATTTTTCGTACTCTGAAAGTATCTAAGAATTACTCGTTGATAAAACAAATGGAAAATTATGTAGTAGCAAAAAAAAAAAAAAAAGCAACATATATCCAAGAGCCCAACGGATCGCAGCAAAACCTTTTCCTTATATTTTCATCTTTTGAAAGGGAAGAAATATTATAAATTTAGAATGTCACGTTTCTAAGATTTTAGATTCTTTTTTTTATTAAATTCTTAAGAAGCTATTAATTAAAGGAATTCAAAAGTTGGATACATGTTTAATCGTACTCACATTAACACGGATATTGCCACCAGTTGAATTGTTGAAATATTCATGCTACACATCTGAAAAAGTCAGACCATGAAAATTGAGAGTGAGACTTGGAACTACTGCTTAGACCTTTTCTTCTACATAAACGCTATCATGGGTTCTTTCTAACTCATTAACCCATAAGCGATACATAACCATTGCAATGGCTTCTTCAACACTTCCTCATTGTTGTTCTCTCTTGCTTCTACTTCTACTTCTTCCTCTCCTTCCCACTGTTTTCAGTGCCTACCCCAAAGATGACTGTGATAAAATGCCGATATTACCTTTTGTTGCACAGCCAGGAATTGGTCCATTTATCAAGTCCCCTTCAGGTGAATTTGCCTTTGGATTCCATCCTCTTGAAAGTAGTGAGAAAGAGAATAAATTTTTGCTTGCAGTTTGGTTTAATAAAACAAAAGATCCAACTATAGTTTGGTCTGCAAATGGCAATAAACCAGCACCAGAAGGTTCAGAACTGAAACTGGCGGCGAGCAACAAAGAGTTTGTTCTCAACGACCCTGATCAAGACAGTGAGTTATGGAAGCCTCAAATGAATGTTTCTTCCAAATCCAGTTGCTTTGTTATGCTGGATAATGGGAACTTGGTGATATTAGATGAACAGTATAATTCTATATGGGAAAGCTTCAATGAGCCTACTGATACAATTTTGCCTGGCCAAATACTGCACATGAATACCAGACTCAGGTCTCACCACTCTGAGACTAATTATTCTGATGGGCGCTTTGAGGTTTTGTTACAGTTGGATGGCAATTTCGTGCTTTATTATTTATTGTCTGAAAAAATTAGAGGACCTTATTTTGCCACTATGACAATGCAATGGAAATCAGTGTTGAACTTTACTGAGGATGGACGCATGTACATCCTAGACGAAAACAACTCCACCAACATCTACAACCTTACTGAGAAAAATCCAGGCTCAAAAGAATATTTCTACCACATGGCTAGAATTGATCCTGATGGAGGATTCAGATTATACAGTCTCCCCAGAAAGGAGAACCCCACAAGTGATGGACTTGAGAGCTGTTCTTCTTCATCCTGGAATGAAGTGCAAAGCATTCCTGATGATACGTGTGGCAGATTTGATGCTAATACTTTTGTAGGTGGGTTATGTGGACTCAACGGCATTTGTGAATCAAGAGGGAACGGAAAAACATTTTGCACGTGTCCTTCTGGATTTTCTCCGTTAGACCCATCCAATGGTTGGGCAGGGTGTAAACCAAATTTTCCATTACCCAGCTGCGACAATGGATGGGAAGCAAATAAAGGGCGTGTAACGTTTGCACAGCTTTCAAATGTGGACTGGCCGTTGTCGGATTACAGCTTTATTCAAGGGGTTAATGAGACAGAGTGTAAACAACTATGCCTTGAAGATTGCATGTGTGTTGTGACCATTTATGAAAAAAAAGATGATTTTTGTTGGAAGAAGAAGTATCCTCTGTCCAATGGAAAATATAGCACAAATATTTCGAGAAAAGCTTTCATCAAGGTACTTACAGACCCTGGTTCAGAGAAGAAAGGCCAGTCTGCGGTAGTTGTTTTGGCACTACTCCTTGGGAGCTCTGCATTTCTCAATATCCTTTTCTTCTCAGCTAGTATAGTGGCTATTATCTACTTGTACCACAAAAGACGGAATTCAGGATGGAATATTGATAGCACACTTGCAACAAATGTGAGAAGCTATAAATATAAAGAGCTGGATGAAGCGACTAGAGGCTTCAAGCAAATAGTGGGAAAAGGTGCTTTTGGAACGGTTTACAAAGGGGTCCTTGCCTCAGATTCTAAAAGATTTGTCGCAGTCAAGAAGTTAGGTAAGGTGGTAGAGGAAGGTGAGAAGGAATTCAAAACAGAAGTTAGCGTGATAGGTCAGACTCATCACAAGAATTTAGTCCGTTTGCTCGGTTATTGTGATGAGGGGCAGAACCGGCTTCTAGTATATGAGTACATGAGTAATGGCTCTTTAGCTAGCTTTCTCTTTGGGATATCCAGGCCTCATTGGAACCAAAGGGTGCAAATTGCTTTTGGAATAGCAAGAGGTTTAATGTACTTACATGAAGAGTGCAGTACTCAGATTATCCACTGCGACATAAAACCTCAAAACATACTCCTAGACGAGTACTATACACCAAGAATTGCTGATTTTGGATTAGCAAAGCTTTTGTTGGCCGAGCAAACTCGAGCAGCTCGAACAGGAATAAGAGGGACAATTGGGTACTTTGCACCTGAATGGTTTAGGAAAGCATCTATTTCAGTTAAGGTTGATGTGTACAGTTTTGGTGTGATGTTACTAGAGATTATTTGTTGCAAGTCTAGTGTCGCATTTGCACTGGGAGAAGAGGAGGCATTGATAGATTGGGCTTATGAATGCTACAAAGATAAAAAATTAGATAAGTTGATAGAAAATGATGAAGAGGCAAGAAATGATATGAAGAGGCTAGAAAGGCTTGTGATTGTAGCGATTTGGTGTATTCAAGAAGATCCTTCACTGAGGCCCTCAATGAAAAAGGTCACACAAATGCTTGAGGGAGTGATTGAAGTTTCCGTGCCCCCAAGCCCTTCATTGTTTACTTCTTCGCCGCCTTCATTCAAAAAATAGGTCATCTGGAGTTTTCATTGCCCATAGTTGTGACCATTTGCAACGTTTGGTGAAATACCTTTTCTTATTTGTGTTATGGTATCAGAATTTGGCCAATAGTGGTTGGTTTCCTGTCTCTTGCATTGCGTTTTATTTTTTACTATAAGGCTCTCTTGTCTCATGTATATTATCCTTTAGTGTATTCACCTTCTTAGTTGTAACAATTGTAAGCTTGGAGTCCTTGTTCAAAATGATTTTGTTTTATTGGTTTATATAATATTTTTTGCGTGATTGTTGTCGGATTAAGGATTTCTTGTGTTTGGTTGATTTGGAATACAAAGAAGAAAAGATACATGATTCTAGTTCTAAATACAATCCAATATAAAGGAAAATACAAATTTCGTGTCCTTATTGCAATCTAATGAAAAAAATCAAAAGCAGGGAATTACATTAGATAAACCCTAATTTACATTCCTTAGACAAACTTGAGAGCTAAGTTATGAAGTGAAAAGGTGTTAGAGGTACAATGACCAAATATAAACAATCTATCTTTCCATCACACAAACCTAGAAAATTCAGTCAAATAACATCCGATGCATTCAACATTTACAACAAAGAGTGTTAGTCAATAATACATAAAAAGGAAAATGAAAAACAATCAAGTAATGTAACCCATCCCAAGATACATAGGTAATGTTGAAATGCATGAAAATGCGTGAAAATGTAAAGAGATTAAAATGCACATCCTAAATGAAATTCCTACATGTTGTATGAGGAGGTGCCATGGTTTTCATTTAAAAGACAAAATTCATAGCAAATTTGGGATTTTGACCTTCTCAAACAATTCTAACTCATTTCATGTGAATGTTTTCAAGTTACATAGGGAAAAATGCAGAAACCCATTTAATGTATAGGAAATCAAATGTTAATGATATGTACGAAAGAAAATCATATTATATTTTTAGTTTTTCATTATTTCATGTGACACAAAAATAAAATAACATGCTGGAAATTTCCTGATGTAAAGTCTGTACAACATCATTTCATGTGGTTCACCTCAAAATTTTGATGAAACAAGAATTTATTTAAATTCTAAACACACTGATTCACAAATCTAAGAAGATTAACCATAAAAAAAAATAATAAATAAATAAATTATAAAAAAAAAAACTCTAATAAAATGTAGGAGGCAAAACTCACAGCAAAATATCGTGAAACCTCATCCTAAAGATAATATAACTTGACGTATTCAAGTCGATGCCATGATTTAATGCATGTTATCAAGTTTTCATATGATGAATATATGAACATATTAAAATACATGACATGACGGTGAAATACTTGGTTTTTTTGTGTTTATCATTAGACTAAAACAATAATTAGTCTTTTAGCGTAAGTGAGAATCGAACTTTAGATCTCTTATTCGACCATAAGAAACTTTACCAATTAAATTAACAAAAAGTTTGAAACCCACAAGTTTCCACGTATCCTAAAAGACTAATTAATGTAATGGTTTTAAGTACGGTGAGAGGTTCCTCTCTTCCTTTATATGATAAAACCCATGTCTTTGACCTTGGCGTATAAGACTGGAGGTTAGCCCTCCACAATGAGACTTTTCATTACAAGCAAATATCCAGGAAGGTGACATGATATGAAATAAAAGCACAACCAACTAAAAATGTTGAATTTTCCTTCATTTACCGTTGAATATTCTAGAGCTGCCAACTTTTGAAGTTTGAACAAAGCCAAGCTTCTCAAACTGAGGCAATGAAGCGACTTTTAAGAACTTTCTAGGTCTTGCAATCTTGTAGAAATTTGTGATCGAGTATGGAAAAAAGAAAAGAGAGAAAAAGTTAGAATTTTACGTGATTCAGCCACATTGCCTATACCCACAAAATAAAAGTAAAAGACTTCATTTTCTTTATTCACTTAATTGCTTCAATCTCACGATAGGGGCTTCGGTCATAGCCTGGGCCCCCTACTAAAGAGAGGCCCCCAAATTGTTACATCCAAGAAATAAAACATTTGCATGCCTGAGAGAGTACAAATTAGATACATATGTGACAGGGACGGACCCAGGTGCAGGGCAAAGGGGGCCCGGGCCCCCCCTGGGTCCAAAAAAACAAATTTTTAGTATGTAAAATTTTAAAAAAACAGGTTTGGGCCCTTTGGTTTTTAGCTTGGGCCCCCCTTGGTTTTTAGCTCAGGCCCCCCAGCCAGCCAGCCCAGGAGTTTTCAAAAGCCCATGAAAACCTTAAAAAAAAATATATTGTATAAATCTATTTATAATAATAATAATAATATAATATATAATAATGTGGTTTATATTAGAATATTAGATTATCTCTTTATATTTGATAATAGTAGGAGGACAAATAATTTTTTAATTGTTTGATTTGATCTAATTGCACTTAAATAGTAATTTGCACTTCATTGTTCACACTTTTTTTTAACAAAAATTATTGTATAAATCTTCAAAATTTCATACCTATTAATCAATTTTTTATCCTAAATGCTGAAACATTAGATGTAACTCCTTAGAAAAGCTCTAAAATGTAAAAAGGTAAGTTCAAACCTATTAACCTAAGTACAAATAATTTAGTACAATGAAAAAAATGTAGGCACAAGTTTACTTAAAGTTAGTTTGTGAAATAAAGTAATTTAATTTTGGCCATAATTTGGGCCAAATTAACTTGAGTTTTTTGCATTTTGAGCCAACGTAGGCTTAACCTATTAACACAATGTAGGCATAACTAACTTGCTCCTCCTAAGAAAATTTCCTGGCTTCGCCAGTGACTATATGGATGTGCGTTTGATTTTTTTTTTTTTTTTTTTTTTTTTGCTTATCTCCGGCCCCCCCTAGCTTGAAATCCTGCGTCCGTTCCTGATATGTGATATGTCAAAAAAACAAATATCTGGTTGAGAGCAGGGCAGAACCATGCTCCTACAAATTTTTTTAAAATTAAGTAGTAGTAAGTAGTAGTTAGTAGATAAATATATGGACTCACAAATATTTTATAAAAACTTGACCACACAAGAAAATAACATTTTATAAAGACTTGGTTCCCACAAGAAAATAATTGGACCCAGATATACATGACAGGTCTCTTTCTCCCTTTCCCAAATCACACTATTCATTTTTTTCAGCTTAAACTTTTATTCTTTTAGCATTGACTTCCATTGGAAGCTTCATCAGCTTCTTCCCAAACCCTTTTATTTTTTTACCTTTACAAGTTGAAAGTTGAAACTCACTTTCCTTTTTAAGTTCCAACAACTCAAACAAAATTCTTTTTCTTTGGCTTACACAAACCCAGTCGCCCAGTCCTCTTCACTTCACATATAGATTCTACTCCACAAAAAAATTCATTGTACTCTTGTTTCAACTTTAGAATTTCAGCTTCAAATCCAAACTAAATTATCTAATTAGTGACTCCAAATTGCATTTGATATGGGTATCTTTAGCTTCTTTGGATCAAATAAAGGAGTAAAGGAGGAATAATGCATATTGTTTCCCACCCCTAAGCATAGTATTCTTATTTGAAGGCACAAAATTCTTTTTTCAGATCTTCCCCTTGTCAGTTCTATTTGTTTATCTTATGGTTTATGATTTATTTCTTTAATTTATTTTTGTTTTCTTGTAAATATAGTTTAGTTTTGTTAATACTTATATTTATTTCTTTTTTATTATTGCTACACATGACTGTAGCAAATTGGAATAGAGTTTAGAAATATGTAGAGATTTCATATAAGACAATTTTGTAGAAATGAAACTTTTGTATGCAATATATATGAGTTATAACTCACTTTGGAATTAAAAATCTAAGATGTGTGTGTGTGTGTGGGGGGGGGGGGGGGGGTGTGGTACTTTTAGTTAACAATGTGATAGTTTAATCTCGACCCCCCAAAGTAAAAATCTTGGTTCTACCCCTAGTTGAGAGAGTACAATTTAATTAGAAGTTTAGCATGCCTCTGACCCATTTATTCATCCACCTTGCCCATTTAATATCTATATCTATATAACATTTAAAAGATGATGTGTATCATTTATTGTTGTTACACTTATATTAAGCCATATCAGTAGTCATGTCATCTTTTTCCTTCCATATATATATATATATATATATAATGCATTATATCTTTACACATATTCTCAAATTAATTGTAATTACCAATAATGATAGGACCATCACTTTTAACTACCATGACTATACACATTCTTGAACCTAAATGTAACTTATAATAGAAAATACATGCAATGCAAACAAGTTGTGCAAAGACACCATTTATTTATTTTTAGTTTACACTTATCGGGAAAAAAAAAATCATATTTCATCACTCTATTCATATCCGTATGCCAATTTAGTATTCAAGGCCAAGCTAAAGGACCCAATTCTGCTCATACTTAGAGAACCATATGACATTTTCATCAACTTCAAGAAATAGAGATAATAAATACCCACTTTCAGTCTAATTAGGTCTACTTTGGTCCAATTCAGTCCACTTTTGTCCAATTTAGCCTACTTTGTTCAATTTGGTTCATTTGGTCCAGTTCGGTCCAATTCGATTCATTTTAGTCCACTTTGGTTCATTCGGTCCATCTAGGTCCAACTCAGTCCAATTTTGTCCATTCATTCCAATTTGGTCCACTTTGGTTCATTTGGTCTAGTCCAATTTGGTCCACTTCGGTCAATTTTGGGTGACTATAAACTAAAAATAAATAAAATTTTTATTTTTATGATCTCTATCTCTTAACATTGATGAAAATGACATGGTTTTTTAAGCAAGAGCAAAACTAGATCCTTCAACTTGACATTGAATACTAGTACTACATTATTATATGGATATGAATACAATGGTAGAATGTGATTTTTTTTTTTTTTCAGGTAAGTATAAACTAAAAATAAATAAATCTATTATCATTTTTTTCTTTGATTTTTAGATGTGATCCTATTTTATTATAAATATAATGATATAATATTATTCTATTACATAGCATGACTTATAATTTGGTGTTTACACCTATACATTTCATTTTGAATATTCTTCCCATTAAAGTTTATTCTATAAATTTGCTATTCTCTCTCATATTCTCTCCCAAAAAAATGTGATTATGCTATCTCTCCCTCTAGATTTTTAACTCTTTCTTGCAACTCTACTTTAGGTTGATGAATTTTTTTTTTTAATGTCTTTACTTTGGGTTGATATGTTTTGGTGTTGTGTTTTTTGAGTTTCCCATCATGAGTCATCTCTCTCCCCATATAATTTTGGTTTGATTGTTTTTGAGTTAATTATTTGTCAGTTTGGAAATTAGAATTTGAGTTTATATCAAAACACGGACAAAATGGGCTTTTGCCCTTTTCAACCAAATTAATTAGCCTTATGCCCTCCTTCTCAAACTAATTAGGGAAATGCCCCTTTTTTAAAACTAGATTTTTGATAAATCGAGTTAGGTCCTATAGCGGCGTTTTTAAGGACCTATAGTGAAGTTTTCAAGACCTATAGTGGCGTTTTATAACTCGATTTATATGAAATCGAGTTATAGGTAAAAAAAAATTAAAAAAATTGCCTATAACTCAATTTAATGAAAGTCGAGTTAAAAAACGTCACTATAGGTCTTGAAAACGTCACTATAGGTCCTTAAAAACGTCGCTATAGGGCTCTATAATTTTTTTTTTTTTTTTTATAACTCAATTTAGAGAAAATCGAGTTTTAAAAGAGGGGCATTTCCCTATTTAGTTTGGGAATGAGGGCATAAGGCTAATTAATTTGGTTGAAAAGGGCAGAAGCCCATTTTGTCCTCAAAACACAATCTAAATGACTGTATTTAAATGTGTCTATCAATTATTTGAGTAATATAAATTTTAATTATGTGATGAGTTTTGATTATGATATTAATCTTCTTAAGAGGATGAGAAATTTGAATAATACATTTGAAACTTAATAATTTTAGTTCTACCAAAGGAAATTAGGAAAATATAATGAATAATATTAATAGTTAGGAAAATATAGACCACTTCAAAAAGAATAATATCAATCAAAATACCTAAAATTATAAAATTTTATATTTGTAAAAATTGAGAGGTAGAAATTACTTTTATAAATTGTTTAAATTTTAAGGAGAACAAATTATCTACAAAATTATTTAGAAAATAAATTTAACATTAAAAATAATTATATATTCTCACTCATCATGTGAGTTTGCGACTTGTAATATCTAAAAATTAATGCGTAGCATTTATTATTATTGCACTTCTATTGAGCCACATTAATTAGTAGAGCATTTCAGTCCACTTCATCCCATTTTGATAACTAAGATACTTGCACATTTGTGAAAATTGAAATTCTGAGAAGCACAGTGGGCTATATATTCTTGGGGTGTGACACTCTTATATATTGTTAGAATTATTATTAAATTTATTATTTCCTAACAATTTTAGTTTTTGGAATAATAGGTAATCTATATATATATATATATAAAAACTGAAGCATAGCAATTATTATTGTTACACTCTCATTGAGCTACCTCATCACCACATCATTAGTCTTTTTAATATTTATTTTTTAAATTTAATTTTTTTTTACAATATTAACTATATAAATATATTGACTTTACAAATTCATTTTAGGCGGCTTTACAAATTTATTATTTCCTAACAATTTTCGTTTTTGGAATAATAGGTAATATATATATATATATATATATATCTAAAAGCTAAAGCGTAGCAATTATTGTTGCTACACTCTCATTGACATTAAGCTACCTCATCTACCACATCATTAGTCTTTTTCATATTTATTTTTTAAATTTAATTTTTTTTACAATATTAACTATATAAATATATTGACTTTACAAATTCATTTTAGGCGGTTTTAACTTTACATATTCATTTACTTTAATTTTGATGTTATAACTAAATAATAAATCAATGGAAAATCAAAACAAATTGTTATCAACATATATTCCTCTTAGGTGGTTTTAAATTTAAATATTACTTTACCCTTTTATCTTCCTTAGTTTGGCTCTTTTTATTCTCATCATCTTATTATAAATTTGCCACCTAATCTATTCCATTCTATGTATATTTTTCCTATACAAAAAAGGCTCTCTCTCTCTCTCTCAAATTTTTTTTTTTGTTGAATTTATTATTATTATTATTTTTCTTGTGTTTCTACCTTAGATTGATGAATGTTTGTGTTTTTTAGAATTCTACTTTTGATTGCTTATAACTGAAACATGAAATCAATGAAGAATAAAAAATATTTTATTTAAATTGTCTATAAAAAATGTATTCACAGGTCTTGCTTAATCATTGATGGTAGAAAAGATACAACTTGATAGCTACCCATAGGAGGATCTCCAACTAAAGGTTTGTACCCTCATTGTCTTGTTTTTGACTAATTCATATGTGTTTCTTGATGCAAATATTTTTTTATCATTTTATTACTTTTTAAAGAATGGTGTTTGTTGTTGATCTAATTTGGAAAAAAAATCATATTATAATATATTATATTTTATGTTGTTGTCAGATTTTAGCTTATTTGGAAAACTACAAGATAGTTTGAACAAGCTAATGAAGAACTGTTAGTTCAGTTGAAAACAATGGTCTTTGTGCAATTTCCTTTCACTATTTGAAAATATTTTGTTTAACAAATTAGTAGTAAATTGTTATGTATTTTTTATATGATGTTCTTAGATGCTTGGGTAATTGTTTTAAGTGTTTACGAATATTTATGTTATTCTTCATCTTCCTTATCTTATTAGTGTATTCTTTGAGATTTTTAAGAAAACAAATTCAATTTTGTGTTTGAAATTTTTTATTTATCTATTTATTTTTATATTGGATTAGAAGTTAGAGTAGATTATGATAGCATTAATACAATACTTCTTCTTTTTTCAAAAAAAATTTCTCTACTTTTTTACCCTTTGGAATTTTTTTTTTTTTTTTTTTTTTTTTTGTTTAAGGAAAATGGTTACTATAAGGACACAAACTGAACCACGGCCTAAGAACGACCCTGACAGTGGCCCAATGAGCCCACTACAATAGATTTGTTAGAGAATGGGTAGGATATTGACTACTTAATGAGCTAAAGTTAATCACAATGAGTAAAGACGCCAAAGAAATGACTAGGATCACAAAATTATGAAGAAAAAAGGATCCTCGATTAGGCCCAAGGAATGTCTTTTTTATATATGTGTATTGCTTTCTCTTTTGAACTAGTATTTCTCTTCCTGGTTACAAAGTTCTCCTCAAGTCGTGCTTAGTGGGCAAGCCGACCTTAAACGTCCTTATGGATACATCCTTAAAATCTCCATCTATCTCGTTAAACATCTCCCAATATCTATCCAAGTAAGTTCTCGGAGTTTCACCCTCTCTCATAGTCATAGATAGCAAAGAGTTCAGAGGGCGAGGAACCCTACTACAAGTGACAAATCTAGCCCCAAAGGCCCTGATAAGCTCTTGAAAGGAGTCGATTGATCCCTCTTTCAAACCATCGAACCACCTCATTACAACTAACCCCAAGCTAGATGAGAACACCTTGCACAGCAAGGCCTCATTCCTAGAGTGTACAGCCATCTTTGGTTAAAATGACTGACATGTTCTACCGGGTCTGTTTTACCATTATACATAGTAAACGTGGGTTGTGTGAACCGTCAAGAAAGATTTGCCCTATCAATCCTCCTAATAAATGGAGACTTTGAGATTTGGCGCAACGCCCTACTCATAGCATCATTCCCCAAGCCTTTGTAGGTCGGGCTTTTACTTCTCTGCCTATGATGGCGCTTTTCTTTGTAGGAGTAAGACTCACTGGGGGGAGTCCTTGACCGAGGTTTGTAACTATCATCATCGTCAAATAGAGATTTCGTGCTTGATGGTGACCTTCTCCTTTGTTTCCGACGTAACTTCCTACATAAATGATCTATTTCTTTCTGCATGTTCTTGGTATCCTCCCCATGAGACACATGACTCCCACTCCTGGAGTGACTCCTATTGGTATGGGTTGTATGAACACTAACCTCACAATCTCTCCTTCATTCAAGATTCACAAAATGATCTTGAAGTTACAACCCCACTGAGTCTTCTGAATTCACCATAACTAAACTAACTCAGGTATGCTCAATTTTCCCACAGACGGTGTCAATTGTAAGGACATGATTTGCTTCCAAAGCCCAAATGGATGGTCAATGGCCCAAAGAGCCCAAAACAATGAATTTGTTAAAGAGTGGGCTTGAAAATGAACTTTCAATGAGTTAGGTGGATGGTGATCACAGTAGGTTAGTTGTTGCTGGAAAGAATAAAACAAGCAGTTTTATGCAGGAAAAGTTATCCTTGGCCAAATCTGAGGATGGTTTATTCTTATATATTTCTTTTAGACTTATACAAAATTACAGTTCTTGAGTATACAGTGATTTTTCCTTAGATTTTTTGATGATCTCCTTTGTAATGGGGTTTTTCTCCCTTATATTCCCCTTCCTTCCTTCATCTCAACCCTCTACGTGTAGATCAAATTGCTGATTTTGATACTTGTCCCATTAGCACCTTCCTGAAGTCTTTATGGGTAGCTGTAAGGCTGAAAGTTACTGTTCAAGTATCACCTCCACATTAATGCGTCTAGGGAGTTAGCTGCAGAGCATTCAATACAGTGGTAGCAGCTTTCTTCTCAGATATTTCCCAACTCTCTTTTGTCTTATCCCTCTCTGATAGTTATCCTTACTCGCACGATTGGTTGTTGTCTTGTTCTTGATGAAGGGTCGGACCTTTGACCTCTACTCTGCTTAGCCGATGAGGTACTTCTCCTCGGACAACGTTTCCTGTTCATTGTGACTAGACTTCATCCATGGTCCTTAATTTGTATGCCTCCGCTACCTTGGGATATTTAACATCCTCAGGTATGGCCCATGGCCCAATACCTATATCTAGGCCCTTCATCCCTACAGTTACAATCTTTTATTTTTCCCTTTCTTTTTTATTTTAAATTGTAGTTTTGATAAGTTTTATTAATTTTTTTAGTTATGTTTCTGGTGTTTTTGATTGTATGGTAGAAAAATTAAACTAAAAGAATAATTTCCAAATTTTATATACTTTTTTATGATACACAAAATATTACAAATAAATTTTATTGAAAAAATTAATATTTTCACTAACTTACTTTTTGAATTCTTAAGAAAAATTGTATTGTTTTGATTTTGATATGACGAAAATTATATATATTACATTTGTAATTGTCGCTATAATAAATGAAAATATAATTATGAATTACATTATTATTTGTTAAATTAAATCAAATTGAAAAATATATATTAATGAGACCACTCTAAAAACATTATCACACGCGACGCACGAGGTCCGTGACTAGTTTATCATAGTATCTGACATCCAAAGTTCACAACTCTCTAACAACTTAAACTTTTGACACATTCAATAATCTATCACCTATGAAAAGAACAAGATTCTGAGTGTGACAGTTTCATTATGGAATGCGTTGCATTTCATAATGAAATCTAGAAACTAGATCAACCATTGTCCAATCTAGAATTTGGCACGTGGAGGTGCAATTGAAAATGTTATGTAAAGTTTTGATAGTTGGCCAGAACTCGATCTTCATGCCCTTTCACAAATAAATAAAGCATATATACTTGGAGTGTATTACTGCATTCACACTCTCCCACTTTAAAAACCGAGAAAAGCAAGCTAAAATTGGGTTTTACCCCTTTTTGCTAAACTTTTCAGCAAAATGCCCTCTGTCTGAAACTATTTAGAGATATGTCCCTGTTTTGAAACTCAATTTTTAGAAAATTGAGTTTCAATATAAAACTCGATTTTTGGACAATTGAGTTATTGCGAAATTAAACTTAAAAAAAAAAAAATTTGTGGAACTCAAGTTCTTTGAATGGAACTTGAGTTCATGGAACTCGAGTTCCACTTCAATATTTTCAAGGAACTCGAGTTCATGGAACTCAAGTTCAACACTAAAAACTCGAGTTCCATGAACTCGAGTTCCACAATTTTTTTTTTTTTTTAAGTTTAATTCCGCTATAACTCAATTTTTAGAAAATTGAGTTTCAAAACAGGAACATATCCCTAAATAGTTTCAGACAGAGGGCATTTTACTATAAAGTTTGGCTGAAATGAGTATTTTGCCATTTTGGCCGAGAAAAGCATCACAGTTTGCTGACTCGCTAAGCCAATGTATAAAATACTAATCGTGCAATACCAAGGGTGACAGGAAACATCTTTCTACACCAAATTACAGTGTTGTCATAATTCATATTTAATTAAAATGATTCTTTCTTAAACCGGTTTGCAATGTGTAATCTGTTTTAATGATGAAGATGCTCTCGTTATGTTTTATCCAATAACAATATAAATTTAAGTTCTAATAATAGGGTCTTCTTCTTTCTTCTTTTTTTTCTTTTTTTCTTTTTAATAAATCTAGAGACATAAGATTTTTCATAATTTTTTCGCGATTGCTAACATAGTCTATTCACTATTGTAATTTGGGTATAATAATAGTAAAGTTGGTGGTTCGAACCTCACTTTTCCCTCCTCTATTTAAAAAGTCGAACCCTGTGTGCATAACAAAATGTCATAGTAAGCAGTTTTACCCCAAATTTAATTTGGGGAGGCTGATTCCCGGACTCGAACTTGCGACATGTCGCTATTTATTTTTCCTATCTTAAAAAAATGTGGTGTCGATGATGGATCCAAATGAAAGTGATGTTGTTTCAATCACAATAGATCATGTCAAAAGATGTGAAAAATTTGTGTCCTAACAGTGCTTTTTTCCTTTTTCTTTTTTCTTTTTTCGTGCTTACTATGAAGACTTAATTCCCATTCCTTTAGCCAACCAAGGCCACTAGTGAGTTGTAACAAGCAGATGTGGATAGAGAAGATGTATATGTCACGGTGAAAACAAAGTATCATATGGATACATTTGTTCATATACGTTATATTGTGTCAATTCGGGTTCAAATATATCGATTGATTCAAATGTTTTCTATTCTTGTCTTTGTGTTCAAAAGTCTACTCTACTCTATACCTAATACACATATTCGAACAAATATGATTAGCCTGAGCTACTTCATCTTTATATAACCTATTATTATAGACTTATAGTCTTTTGATGGATAGCTGTAACGTTTAACCAATAATGAAGCATTTGAATTTCAAGTTCTACTCAATTTATTTTTTAATGAAAGATGCATTTTGTAGAGGATGATCTAAAGCTAACCTGAGGTTTAGTACTTGAATCTTTTGTGGATCATTCAATCAATTTGATCTTTTTAAAACAATTTTCAGTTGCAGTGACAAAAAATCTTGATAAAGCAATGGTGAAGCAAATATTTTATACGCATTGTCTCTTCATACATCTAAAGATGGCCTTTGAAGGCTAAGGCAAAGCCTAAATAAATGGAACCAAAAGGAGGCCTTCAGTTTTTTATTGATGGATAACATGGTTACCTTGGTGCCTAGTTTTGTGAACGTCATACAAGGATTTGTTTATTTTGTGGTCTATATGTTTGATTAATATTCTAAATTAACAAGATTCGGACGCATTTGGGAAGTATCGAATCCTTGTAGAGATTCTTGTATTGCATCGTCAGACTCCTTTAGCCACCAAGGAACCTAATATTAAAAAACAGTAGGTACAGGTCCTTAAATTATGTTAGGATGCACCATTATTATAAGTCCAAAATTATTCCTCAAAACCAATAGTGACAAGAATTTTCCGGAAAAAGTATTACTTACAAGATAATGACCCCTAACCAGCCTTCCTGTGTTGATTGGTAACTTTAAATTCTCATCAATCATCATGAACTAGCACTTTTAACTCCCAAAATTGGAATCAGCATTACTAATTTGCCTGTTTTTAGTGTTCCTTTTTTTATATTATGTTTGGGGCTTTGGTTACATTGAAAGGTCATTCTTTTGTACATATTCTTCTTGGAATGTTTGAAAAGCTGCATGGAATCGTGCAGTAGTATGCACAATAAAGTTATGTTGAAGCTCAAGAAAAAGAATCCCCTTTCTATAAGTAAATGACTCCAAAGACTGTAGTTTGTTGCCATTTCCATAGTCTTGTTGCTTACGTTCTAGATGATAGAAACACAATTTAGTTAGTGCAGTCCTTACTGTCAAACAAATTGAATTCTGAGCTGGTGGTATAGAAGTTCTTCTCGTAGGTTTTATATTAAATATCTGCACTTCAGTTAACATGAAGAAGAAAAAGGTCCAAGAATGGAGCAATGAATTGTTGAATGATGATTCTTTCAACATACCTAAAGGTATTCTTGAAACTCTTTCTTCACAACCACCTTCAGACATGGGACTTTACTACTTGCAGGGCTTAGAGGGAGTCTCAACCAAGCTGAATCTTAGAACTGCTAGTATAGCTAGCATCACATCTAGCTATACAGGATCAACTTCTGCCTTCAGTACAACTGAACAATGCATGTGTTTACCACAAACACACAGTCACTGCGATAGCTCATCTCCATGCTCTCAATTTCTGAAGAACCATAATTTAGTTGTCCCATCAAGTCAACCATATTCTAACAATTGGTCACAAGATCAGGACAATCTGAATCTACAATCATCAGATTATCTGGAATCATTGATGAAAGTTCCCATCCAGAACAATCAAAGTCTCAAAAGTGATCTCTTTGAACTTCTACAGAAGTCAGCCAAACTAGATAGCAGCCTGAAATGGAGGCCAAACTGTATAAGTTTTGAGGGAAACCAGTGCAACAAAGTGAGTTCATTCATCTTTTGCATACCTTTGTCTTTTGTATTCAGTTGAGAATTACAGTTTGCTTTATGCAGGGGTTAAATTTGATTGGAGATATCTTTTCTTGTAACAGGTTGGTTGTAATCCTTGCCGTTCTCAACTACCAAAACCAATCTCCATGACAAATAGTAGTTCTGTATTATCAAGAGTTGCAGCCTCAAGTAAAACACGCATTAGATGGACTCAGGATCTTCACAATCAATTTGTTGAATGTGTAAATCGTCTTGGTGGTGCAGACAGTAAGTTTCACATGACATATTTAAGGTAAAGAGATGATTATTACTGACTGATCAGTTATTTGTTGGATGATTCCAGAGGCAACTCCAAAGGAAATCCTAAAGATCATGGATGCTAGTGGATTAACCATTTTGCAAGTTAAAAGTCACTTGCAGGTTTTATTGTTCATTTCCCAGCTATGGATGTTTCTTGTATATTAGTTATCATTTCCAATATTTTTGAATCAAAGTTCTTTCTTCCTTTTTCCAGAAATATCGTACTACCAGATATATTTCAGAATCTACAGAAGGTAGGTTTTTTCCACAATTTTTATATTGTTCATAAATTGATATCCTTTGAACTCTATTGCTCATTCTCAAAAAAACTGTTAAGCCTGCTACTAAAAGGCGATGGAGACTAGGTGAATTGTTGAAGGATAATCAGCTGTAGCCTTGCACTAATATTTGCCAATAAATGGATTTATTAGAAATTGGTGTAAGTTTTGTTGGTGCATTTTTTGACTCACAAGAAAATTAAGCTAATGCAAGACAAGTGAAGGAATGTTTGAATAAATAAGCATATTCACATTTTTGGTAACCTCACTGAACTTTAGGCTGGTTATTTGAGGAAACTTGCCTTATACTTCAGAACTGGTCCAAATTTGTTGGGGTCAAACTTAGAATTTGACAGCACATGTCAGAGGACTTTAGAAGCACAAAGTGCTTCTGCAGGTTAATACAAAACAATTGGGTTTTGGGGAGATTTGTTGTGAGTGCACATGTTAGTATTGAATCTCACATTGAGAAAAAATGAAGAAAGTAAATAGATGATATACATAGTTAGGTACAAAGCCTGGTGACTTAAGGGAGAAAAAAAAAAATCTTAGCAACCAAAAGTTGAACTGTAAAAGTAAAATTCAGGTTTTGAACTCAACCACATTGTCTTGTTATTTGTTTTCTATTACATACTTTCAAGTTGTTCCACTTTTTTAAAATGACTTGGTCTGATATATTAAATGCTAGTTTTCACTGTCATATATATCAGAGTGAAGATAGAACTAGCAAGATCAGGAAGCAAGAGCAGTGATCAAGCCAGAACAGAGCACAAAAACGACAGTATAATTGTATTAGCTTTACTGTACATACGACCTGTAGTTTAGTAGTTGAACTGATTCACTAAAGTGCTGACACGTGAGAGAGTTGGTTATCACTGTACAAGCACGTGTGAAGTTAGTTTCGAGTTAGTTATTTTTCTGTTTTGCAGTTAGGAAGTTAGTCTTGATTCAATGCTTGTATATGTACAGATTTTGTACACATTCTTTCTAATTAATGAAAACACAGTTTTTCCTCATTCATTTCGTGATAATATATCCTTGTATCCACCTCCTGCCTGTCTTTGAAGTATGCCTGAAATGATTCCATCTCCAAATTTATTTGATTGGCGCTTATTTTAGGTATTTGATTCCCTGTATGGCAATAGATGTGCTGAAGTGGCAGCACCATCTCTTATTAGTAAAGGTAGTCTTAGGTGTTTGATGAAACAAAAGTTAGCTTCTTCATTCTTCATGATTCATCTTTGACTAGCTATGCTATGCTCCAATATGTTATTTTTTTGTGGTTAAGTTATAATACATTATGTGTTTCATACTCAGGGAAATCAGACAGAACTCACATGAATCAATTAACGCCGTTGGATCTCAAGACGTAAGCTTCTAATTATAATATCATACATCCTCCCTATTTACCACCCAAGATAATATACAGTATAAAAAATTGGCAACTCTTGAAAGAACTGAGTTTTTCAAAAAGTCCTCTTTTGTTTGGGACAGCTTATTTTCATTAGTTTTTTGGGCTTAAAAAGTAAGCTGAACAAAACTACGTTTGTATCTAGAAAAAAAATAAAACTTCAAAACATTGTACTTAAGCTAAAAATGTTGTTCTGTAGTTATTTATGTGTATGGTAACACTTGAAAAGTTGAAACAATCTTTCATATCATCATCTTGGTCCTTGAACCCAACAGAGGCAAGGAAATAGCAGAAGCACTGAGACTGCAACTACATGTCCAGAGATGCTTACATGAACAATTGGAGGTTATGGTCGTTTTCAATATTACATGTTACAACCATTGATGATGTTATCTGCATATCTTAACACCTCATGTTTCCTCCTCTAATTCAGGTTCAAAAAGAAATGCAGGCAAGGATTGAAGAACAAGGGAGGAAGCTAAAAATAATGTTAGACCAACAACAAATAACAAACAAGACTCTTATCCAATCCCCTCACTTGGATTTGACATCCTCAGATAATCAATCACACAACATTAAAAATGTAGCAACTTCTTAAACAGAAGAATTCCCGGATAACTTCTATAATTCTAATATTGAATGTCAAATGTGTGCTTTCAATGGCCATTCAGTACCCTCTCACAGTGCTGATTTTGGTTAAGGATATTGTAAGGAGAGGAGGCTTAGTAACCAAAAGGCAATATAGGAAATAGCCAACAAAAAGATCATGTATCTAATTCCATAACTTGGAGTTGACACACCTTATAATCAAATATTCAGTCATTTGTTTCAAACTTATTCCTGTATCTAATACAGAAAGATCTTGTACTTTTTATCCCTAATATATTATATGTCAAATTTCTTTTTCCTTGATCTTTCATTATCTTTTTTGACATGGTAAAGGGCCAAGAGCATTTTTAAAAGAGACACAACAATTTTCATAACTATTGTGTTGGCAAGTTATTATTGATTCTCATATGGGCTGATCCCCTAACATCACTTTATAAATTATTTCAGTTTGATACCATGTTAAATTATTAATCAATCAATCAATATATATATATATATATATATATATATTACTAAAAGCTGAAGCGGAGCGTTTAATGTTGCTACGCTCACGTTGCGCCACTTCAACGGCCATGTCATTTCCATCATTTTTTTTATTTGTCCAACAATTTTTAAATAGTTTTTACAAATTTCAGAATCATAATAAATCCCAGCCCATAAAGCTTACTTCTTATCTATTTAACTTTACCATAAAGCCCAAACCAAAAGCCTTTTCAACTAAAGGACAACAAGAAATTTAAAACTGTGAAATAGGGTTTGACAAAAGGTATTGCGTGAGAAACACAACATGGGGAATGGGATCGTTTCACAGTAAAGGGGAAAGAATCTGATACGATTTGAAGCCGTGAAAATCTCCCCACCTTCCTGCTCTACGGTTTCACAGTAACAGTCTTCTATCTAACTTCCTTCCTTCTGTCTTCCTCTCCTCAACATATATAAATACTGACAAAACCTGGAGGATTTGATTGAGGTATCTCTAAATCCCAGTTCTTCTTGTGCTCCATTCTTTTGCTTGATGCTTTTTGTTTCCCCTTTCACATTTTGTTGCTTCCTCTTTCGTGTTGTGGTGTGGATGATTGTTATGCTGAAATTTTGAATGCTGGGGTTTTTAATTGGAGCTTTGTCATTTTGGTTCAGTACTTTGTATTGTGGTGTGGATGATTGTTTTGATTGCTGTGGTTTTTAATTGGAGCTCATATACATCAATAGATTCAATACTTACGTACAATGTTAATATGAATTGATAGTAATGAATGTCCACAAGATGGATTATCTTTTGATTCTTAGTTCTTAAATTCAAGGCCTTTTATTCCTACATAATTATGTCAGCATTGACAAAGAATTTGATTTCTACCTAAATTGCAAACAGTATTTTAGATTTAAGAAATTATAGTCTTATATGGCCAAGCGGATTATCTTTTAATTCTTAGTTCTTGAAGTCAAGAACTTTTATTCCTACATAATTATGTTAGCATTGACAAAGCATTTGATTTCTACCTAAATTGCGTACAATATTTTAGATTCAAGAAATTATAGTCTTATACAGATTCAAGAAATTTTAAGTTCAATAACTTAGAGCATTTGATTTCTACCTAAATTGCGTACAATCTTATACAGCCATGCCAAATCTTTTGCATCATTTTCCATATATGTGAAACTCGGCAAAATAATATCATTGGCCATCAAATTTGAGATTGTTAGTAGATCTATAAGATTACCTGAAAGGTTGAGACTTCTACAAATGCAATCTGAAATTTGTTGCAGAAGTTTTGGGTTTAGGGAAATCAGATTTGTTTTTGTGAATTCTAATTAGGTTCCATGATATTAAATATGCATAGAATTGGGTATGGTGAGGGAAAACTGGTAGGGATTAGGTATGGAGTGGTGTTTATGGGTTTCTTGGGGTTGGAAGAAGAACCAGATTATGCAGATTGGAATTTTAGATCTTTTTGAAATGGAAAGAGGAAAGAATTATGTAATTTTGAAGGTGGACTTAATTATGTTATTTTGCAGCTATTCATACTCCTTACTGTCTTTCTTTAAGGCCTAAAGGAGAGTCCTATTCTTTGTTAGATTGATAAGAAATTCCATACTTAAAGAGGATAAAGACTTAGTATATAGTTAGCCTTTTCAATATAATTATAGGAGTATAAGAGCTATTCTTTGAGAGCTAAATATCCAAGCTTTAGAGCTAATGTGGGCTTTAATCTTCAATATGTGTTGATTTGCATTTACATATCTGTTGGACTTAAATAAGGCACTTAAGGAATGCAAGGAAGGTGTACATCTTTTAGTATAGTAGGACAAAATAACCTTGGTGTAGAGAAACAGAAGGACATTTAACCCCAATCTTTTGCAAGCCATGTTCAAAATGTATATGCAAAAGGCTGTTCCTCAAACTTATGCTTTGTATCTATTTTTTTTATTTTATTATTATTACTTTTCAGCTTGCATTACTTTTGTAAATTAAAGGGTTTAGGGATTTATATAATTAAAATTTTATTGAATTATCTATGACTCTGGAGATTATGCATATTATAACTATTTAGTCAAAGCCCTCTCTAACCTTTAAGATTATAAAAAGATTTGCTTCAGTCCATCACTTTGTTTTATGGGTTAGTCTTGCTGAGTGATAAAAGCTCACGCTATTGAGAAAAAGAAGCCACCATCGATGTTATGACTCAATTTCAAAGATAGTTGCCGGAACACTTTGCTTATCTAGATGAGGTGATCTTCATTTCTTTTTCTTTTTCTTTTTCTTTTTCTTTTTTTTTGTGGGGTTATAATTGCTTTTGAGAGTTTGTTCAAAAATTGGGTGTGAAGTGGATCTCTACTCTAGATGGATTTTGTTCTCTTTAAGCACTTATTTGTTTTTTGGGAATGTTTCTTTTTCCCCTGAGATTTGTTATTTTTGAAAGGATATTTATGCTGTATTTGTTTGGTTTTGTTACTTTCCTGGAAAACTAGCCTATTTTCCACTTAATTAAAAAAAAATTATTGGTCTATTAATTAATTTAGTTTGGATTGGTAGAGGAATTCTAATTATTGGTATTGGTGATAAAATAGGATATTTGGATGACCAGTTTAAACAACTTCAAAAACTGCTGCAAGATGAGAACAATCCAGATTTTGTGGTTGATTTTCTATTTTCTTTGATGATTTTGAGAAGCTCTGGAACAATATTTCTAGAGCTCTGTGAGTATTTGTTATCTATGTGGTTGATTTTGGAAAAAAGTTTGCTTAATGATTTATTTTTTGTTTATGGGTAAAATGAAATAGTTCACTAATAAGTAATATGTTTAAGGAGATAAGTATATGTCTTATGCTTTGTAATTGTTCATAAGTCATTGTTAAGGAAATTTTATTTTCACAATTATGACATTGATTTAAGGGCATCTTTGTAAGTATGTGTTTCCATGTTCTTACCATGACAAATATTTTACATGGTTTTTCATTCTTTGCTCACTTGCATCATGATTGCCAACACTACAATTATTGATTCAAAAACAAATCGTAGCAATGCTTTTTAGTTATGAGACATATAACATTTTTGTTTATTATATTGTAATGAATTCCTTGGCAAATGGATTTGCTGGCGTGGCCCACTCGCTACCCATGATTGGTTGCCTAAAAAGACAGTATGTATCATGGTAAGTTTCTTATGAACATTGGTGCACTAGAATTTTCTTAACAGTAATTTATGAACATTATGTGTGATGTCAAGTTTATGAAGCATGTTACTTTCTAAAATATGCAAATTGATGATTGTGGTCATGTTAGATATACTTATAATGTAAGATTGTTGAAGTATGTGTGAAGTGATTTTGAAGAAAACATCATATTCAAAGAAAGTCACTATCCAATTGATAATTGCACTATTGTCTTTTTTTAATGAATCCTGTGCACTGCACGGGTTAGCGACTAATATATATAAAAGTAGAGACCTCATGTTGGTGCATTTTTTAAAGTTCTTTTTATTTAGGCTTCTACTTCAAAGATTTTGCATTTATATCAAATTATTAGTTCATTGAATCAGCTAATAGAGTAAATGTATATACTAATTATCTATAGTTGTGCATTAATTATTTATATTAAATGAATTTATAAGATTATTTTTATAAAATTTATTTAAGAAATAAGTTTTAGTTTGAATAATAATATTAGATTTACAATATGACATACCTATCATATTATGTCATATTGTAAATCTAATATTGGTTGGAGTCTGTTCCACCAGATTTAATAGCTTTTGTAAACGCTGATTTACCTTTTTCTTAATAAAGTTATCCACTGATGGAGTTCTCCAAAAAAAAAAAAAAAAAAAAAAGATTTACAATATGACATTATTCGTCATGTTTAGTTGCTTTGACAATAATTGACACAAAAACTATATATATATATATATATATATATATGTATATGTATGTATGTATGTATGTATGTGGAACTAATACTATAGTATTTATTCTATGTAATTAGAAAGATAACTAATAGAATGAACATGTTTATTTTGTTATATTAATTATTTTAAGCATAATGAAATTTTAATATCATTTTTCTAAGATTTATATGAGAAACAATTGATTTTTTTTTTTTTATGTGTGAAACAATTGATTTGAAATATGGTATTCTTACTAAAATTTTAGTTGTCTTTGCAACTATTGAAACAATGTCCAACAAAAAGGGAAAAAAATAAATAACTTTACTAACACAAAATCCAAAATGTTAAAAAAAAATAATTAAAGGATATTTGCATTTTTTGTAGACATGAAACATGCCTATTTATATGACCCAATATATCATGCAATTTTCAATTTAAAAACACACATATATATGCTATGATCAAATCACTACTCTATTCTTAGTGTCTTTATATTTTGTCTATAAAGTAACTAAAGATTACCTTTTCTTACAAGGAAAGTTATTGAAATTTTTTTTTTTTATACATCAATAGTTGAATGTGAGGAATGTAAATCTGAATGTCTCTATAATAAAAATTGAGATGTCAACTAGTTAAACTAAATCTTATTGAAATATTGGAGAAAATTAATAAAGAGTTGCACCGCACATTGTGCGGAAGCTCAGCTAATTGTCTCAAAAACTTAAACTGATAAAAAAAATCGTAAATTTTAATCATTTAATCATAATTTTAATATCAAATTGGATAACATTTTTATCACTAATTTTTTTACCTTAGATTTACAATAACAAATAGCCTCTAAATACACTCGTGTAAAGATGCTAATATATAATTGGAATAGAAATATTTGATATTCGCTTTTGTAAACATCTAAAATTTAATGGGTTGGGATGTTATTTTTGAAATTATAGGGTTTTTCTTTAAATTTTTGGGTACATTCGGCCTGGTATAAAAGTCCAAATCCACTATTCCCTAAAATCATGCTGTCCAAATATTAATCCCCCATGCCCATCAAATTTTCCAAATCAATTGAATTTTGGGCTATATATATTTGGTTTATAATTTTTAGGCCCAAGAAGAAGAATCGGCCCACAAAACCAAAGCCCACTATTTGGGCTATTTATTTTTGTTGCATTTGTAAACAATAAGACCCACAGTTTCGAAACATATAACAACCCGAAGAACAGACCCACAACACATGGCTTTTCCTGTTGCTCTTCTTTTCAATTTTCATACTTAATCGCTTTGTATTTTATCATTACAACTTGTAATTATTTTGGAGAAAAAAAATTTTTTTTTTTTCTTTATTAGAATACGTCTTATTTACTACAGAATTTCATTATCCTAAGATTCATACAAGTTCCATCTATCATGTTCATTAGATGAAATTAAAATTAATTAACTTGAGATGTTATAATATTGGTCTTCCGTTTGGATGAATTGTGTGAACATGAGATGTAATCATGTAATGCTTCTTGTCATCAGTAGTGTTGTAATTGTTTATCTTTTTACTTTTAATACTAATATAATATATAATTTTTTCGCTAAAATTTTTAAAGATAATTTGTTTTCTTAAAATTAAACAATTTATATCCGGTTTAATTAGGTTTACTTCAACCCAATTTGTTCCACTCGGTCCAATTCAGTCCACTCGGTAAATTTCAGTCCCCCTTCAATCCATTTATTCAGCCTAAAATTGATTCTTTTTATAGTTTTTCTTTTCAAGTTTAGCTCAAAAAAAAATCTTAATTTTTGGGTTGAAATGTATGAAATTTTATTATATCTGGGCTAAACTCTTTTGTTATGAGCTAAAAAATACAAAGAAGATACTAAAATAGGCATTAGAAATTAGAAATATAAGCCCTAAAAATGGAATAAAAATGATAAATATTCAAAAGCCTTAGTCGGTCTACATTGGTCCTATTTGGTCCATTTTGTTCACTTTGATCTACCTCAGTCCTATTTGAGTTATTCAGTTCACTTCGGTCTTAGTCAGTCCATTTTGTCTACTTTGGTTCTATTCAGTCCATTTTGTCCACTTCAATCATATACAGTCCGTATTGGTCCTATTTTGTCCACTTTCATCCTACTCAGTTCTATTCCGTCCAGACTCCAATTTGTCCAGTTTAGTCCTATTCAGTCCATTTCTTCTTATTCGGTCCTATTTGGTCTACCTGGTTTCGATTCGGTCTATTTGGTCTACTTTGTTCTATTTGGTCCAATTCAGTCTATTCGAATCACTTCAGTTCATTTTGGTTGAAAGCACCTAATATAAATCCAAATTTATTAATATATATATATATATAAATCTCAAATTCGTAATATGTAAAATCTTAAGCATAACATTCATTATTCTTTGTATCCTAGCTTGAATGTCAAACAGGTGTTAAAACAATACTAAATTTGGCAACCATTTTTTCCGGGTTGTAATATTTTTCATTTTCTTTTTCACTTTTAGGCTTGGTCAATATGAAGTTAGAAATATGAACAATTCATGAGTGTGGTATCAACTTTTTACAAGTTTGCATTCAACTCACCATTTCAACTTGATTCTTCGCGTTGGTTTTTTATTAGCTGATGGGTTTGGTTGGTTGTATTGATTTTAGAGCTTGGTTGAGTTGGGTTGGTTACAAAATACTTGTTAGTTTGATTTATTTTATTATTTTGATACTTCGTTTTAATAAAATTGAACTATTAGGCTTTATTGTGTAAATCATAATCACTTTTTATTTTGACTTTTAATGAACTATTTACTTATCAAAAAATAAAAAGATTATTGAATGATGATCTTAAATGTTTGAATGAAAACCCAACTTTTTTTTTTAGTTTTTAACTCTTGACAAAATGACCTGAACCCAACCTGATCGATCACCCTCACGGATGGGGTTGAGTGAGATGATGTTCATTATGATGGATTTGATTTGGTATGATTTTCATTATAATGAGGTAGGGTTAAGTTAAAATAATAATAGTAGTACTCCAAATTCTATGCAATAGTCAATTTATTGCATGAGATGTAATACTTATGAATGGTTGAGAGAAAAAGTTTAAAAAGTAACTTTTCTCTTCAATTCTTTTTTTTTTTTTTTTCTAAGGAGAAAATTTATCTTTTTAACTTTTTCTTTTAGTCGTATATAAGGTATTGCATCCCATGCAATAACCTAGCTATTGTAAGATAGTGCTTGGCTCCATCTGCTGGCTTCCACCAAAGGCTCTACAAAATGGAATTCATGCTATCACACAAGCTTTTATAAGCAATAAAAGCACTAGCATTATATAAGTAAGAGTTCTTATAAAAATTTTAAAAAAAAAAATTACCAATGCACACCTAGATATTTTTAAAAAATATATGTACTAACTTTATAAGACAATTTAAGACATTAGAGTAAATTAAGAAATTTAAAGAAGTGCTTAACAAATTCTGATTCCACTAACAAACCAAACCCACATACATACACTTTTGGGGCATTATTTATTTCCGTTGTGTTAGTAAATTTTAGGCTCAAGCTTCCAAACACTAACAAACAACACTGAAAAACTGACCCACAAAACATAAAGGGTGAAAAAGAAAAGCCATATATATGACTCATATGTTTGTACTATTTCCTAAGCCGTTGCTAATTAGAAATATGTATTGATTTTGTCTCCATTCATTCTCCATGCACAAACAAAACAAAACAGAGATCTCCTTCTCTTCTGTTCTTAAAGACAAAGACAACACTCACTACCCATGCTAATATGTACAGTTAAAAAGATTAATTCCTTAAAACTTGGCTAATAAACTTTTACTTAAAAATACAAAGAATATAGTCACTTGACGCATTCACAGCTCGTAAATTTTAAACCCAAGAAGAGCAGATCCATGACACAACACTTTTTGCTGGTTAAGTTAGGTTTACACAGTATCAAAAATAGTTAGGGTTTAGGTTGGCAGATTCCTTTTTTTGTTTTATGCGAATTGATAATAGAATTTATTAAATAATATTAACATGTGTAATTAGAAAGAGAAAAAATAGGCATTCGTTTAAACCAAAACAAATGTCTTTCAATTTTATCTTTGGCAAGACTTGTAAGTGCTTAAACAAACATAAATACAAGAATTGCAAATATAAGTAGGGATGCATTATATTGTATTATTCATTCCCACCTACGCTGACGCAGCCACAAACAGAAAACAGGTATGTATTATTCATAATTCTTTCTTCATCTTCTATTATATATTTGGCTGGCTTGGCTAATTAGAGTTAGTAAGGGATAATTTAATTAGGGTTTGCAATTGCATGCGCATGCAGGCAAAAGAACTCCAAAAGCTTCACTTTGCATGCCATGAATTAATGGGGAGTTTTTTCAGGTAATTAATACTAGAACATTAGGTAGTACTTCTTGGGAAATATTTTTCTTAGTGATTTCTAAAGCATGCTTGTTTGTGGCTTTTGTAGTTCATGAAGCTCTTCCTATATTGATCAAAATTCACCTATTATAAATGCAACTTTCTTTTTCTTCTTCTCTATTCTTTGTTCACATTAGGCAGTACTAGCTTCAAGACTCAAGAGCTCTTGAAGACAAATTAGATGTCCAACAAAGTGATAAAAATTGACTTATATATGTGCTTAAATGGATTATGTTTTTTATACAAGGTAAAAATTTTATTCTAACCTAATCTAAGTGTATTATGTTAATATAATTGCGTGTACAGAGTTCACGTTATAGTTAAATGCTGTCTCATTATAACGTACTCTTAATTTCCATATACTATTTAATTAGCTAGATGATGAAATGCTATGATTTATTATACTGTTAAAATTATGTATGTCGGCTTATATGATATTCAGTAAAAGCTTAAACTAAGTGCAAACAGCCAATTAGGTATGGTATTGAACAAATAATCATAAATTATAGGATAACACCCAATATAAATCTTTCTTAATGGAAGTATGTTAGTTAACCACGTAATTTCAAGATTCAATGTACACGGCCAGCCGAAGGAAATTACTAAACAATTGAGAAATTAAAGTTCCCCATGAACCATGCAAAACATAAATTCTAATTTATGAAATAATAAAAAAAAAGAAAAATTAAATATGAAGTAATACATAATTAAAAAAAACACCATCATGCCCACATGATGTGCAAGGATAGATTAACAACACTCTCGGTCTCTCATGATTCGATTAACAACACTATTATACAAATATGACCCGTCTTCTGTCAATATCGAGGGAGGCCACGTTTTGACACATTCAAATTCAAAATTATTTAGTATAGAAGACTATTCCTCACTACTACCCCATTACCTAAATGTTACAACTTGAGCTGAAGGGCCAACTGGCCTTTTAGATTAAGTCCATTGCAGGGTTCACAATTCAATGCCCAATTTATGACAATTAGATTTTCAGGCTGTCAATGAATGAAACTTCAAGCTTTCGATTGAAAAAGCTATGAAAATACTCAGCATTTGTTAGGGTCTTGTATACAGGTGGGCTACCTGACTTGATAAGCTTCTCTGCGGGTCCAATATCCACAGATGGATTGGGATAGCAGAAAGTAACAATTGACATTCTTTGTTTTGAATTGTTCACCACTGCTCTATGATCTGGGGCTTTGTAATTCCCGTTGCTTATAATCTGCATGATCAAAGCAAATGCTATAATTTTGTTAACCATGTTTACCTTGCATTTGTACTTTTTCTACTGCAATCTTATAATCTGTTATCTTCAAATAATTCGGGTGTACGTGGTTATGTATTTAAAGGAAATAGTCATTTATTTAATGACAAGGGACTTTACGGTACCATAACCCATATTAAAATTTCAAAATATTAAAGAGATATTATACATAAAATTAAAAAATTAAAAAAATAGATTCATAGTTAACGGTACATATCTACAATATTGCTATGACAATCTAACAAATATTAACATGCAAGTCATAGTATTTACCTCCATGATATGGCCAAGGTTTACAACAATTGCACCATTGACAGGTTCAACATTAACCCAGTGATCGTCTTTCAAAACCTGCAATCCTGGCGTGTCGCCGCACTCAAGTAAGAGAGTTATACCAGAGATGTCAGCATGTGGATTAAGGCCAATAACACGTTCAGGTTCGGGACAAGGAGGATAGCAATTCATCCTTATTTCGTACGTTCCTTCTTTAAAAGTGTCACAAAATTTTTGAGCCTCAAGTCCAAGCCCCATGGTTATGAACCTTACGATAGAAACTGCCACATTCCTCATATCTTCAGAATAAGATTCCAGAGTTTTTCTAAAATTCACACCAAATTGGGAAGAAAAAAAACAAATTATACTCCAGAAAAGAAAAAAAAAATGTTAAGTACTTTTCCAAACTCAAAAATATGAGTGTAGAATCATATGAATAATGAATAAGAGGACTATTTATTATTATGTGAGTTCCACTTAGCTTGGCAAGTAAAATCTCTTATAATTGAATAGGGAAACTGGATTTAAATTTCACCTACACTAAAAAAAAAAATCACTAAATTCTTGAATTAATCATAAAGTGTAATTATTATAGAGTCCAAACCTACCATATCTTCAATATATATAAAATAAATAAAAGACCTTCTATGTTAGAATATCCTAGATATGTTAGGAATACCGTTAATACTATGGACAATGATTTTGTATTCTTATCTTATATTATTCTTATACTTTGGGAAAAGGAAAATCCACCTCACCCATGATGACTTCGATAAATTTATGCTTAAGCTATATAGCATCCCATCATATGAGCATATTGCTAGGTGTCTATATCTATATGCATGAATCATACGTGTATGTATATCAATTGGTCAATCTTATGACTCGATCAGTTAGAATTTACCTGAACTCTTGAGGGTTTTCTGGCCAGAAATTCAAACTTCTATCTTGAAGGGGAAGAGTTTTGAGGAAGATCATGTCATTCCACTCCAACTTTTGTTCCTCTGAAGTCACAAATGCCTGACCATAACCTTCGAGACTTCCTGGTTTCTGAGCCCAACGTTTCTTCTCTTGCAAAGGAAGGTCAAAGAACTCTTGAACTTGCTGTCTCATGTTGCTTAGTGATTCATCAAAAACTCCATGGTTTATTATCTGCAAGATTAAGGAATAAACAAACTATTGAATCATGTTTAAAGTTTAGTAATGATTAGTACATACGGTGTTTCAACCCCAAAAAAGTTATAGTAATCATCATATATGATTGGACTAGTAATGCATTATTAATTTATTAACACTCAAAAATTTGACTTATTTGGATCTTTCCTGAATTGAAATTTGTGTTATTGTGGGAATTCGATAGGATGGCTATGGATTGAGTTAAGTGATATTCATTTCCAACTAACACATGTAACACATCTCTTACTAGTTAGTATATAAGAGGAAGAAATATTACTCTTATTATTTTGTTTTATTTTTGTACCAGAACTCTTATTTTTTTAATTGAAGAAAAAATAAAAAGAACTTGCATATGAGTTTATTGTCTCCTACGCTCCAATTCACTTGAACCCTATTAATAAATGATGTGGGATTATATATCCATACAATTAATGGATTGTGTCAATGCTTGAACTCTCAACTTCGGACACAAACGGTGAAGAGTTGGTAGGCTTCTTACCACTAAAGCACCTCCATGGATGGTGCTTTCTATATAATTACCCCTCGTAATAATAATAATAATAATAATAATAATAATAATAATAATAATAATAATAATACGAAGTAATTACTTTTGACTCAGCCAACAAGCTTTCGATTCTTTTTTACTATATTGAAAAATCAAATTAGCATAACTGAAGGGGGCAAAAAGTCTTATTGTCTTGGCAAACGTTATGGACTTTTGGCTAACAAATTGTCAATCAGAAGACATTCATGTCATGAATGCATTCCTTGTCTATTCAAACAATTTTACTCTCTTTTTTTATTTTTTTTCCTTCTTAGAAAAATATGAAAAACTATGGTCAAAGGGCAATAAAAATTTCTTTAAAAAAATACTTTTAAAACACTCTCCCTTCAATTCAACGCTGCAACATTAAAAATAAATACTGTATAATAATGTTGTTAATTGAATTATTCTCAGTGGGTCAAGATAGCTGCACAGAAAATTTGGCTTGTCTCTATCATATCTTCTTGACTGGAATTTTCTTTTCTATCCTTACACGTCATGCAGGCATGACGGTGTTTTTCTTTTATCTATAATCTGTTACTTCATTTAGAAGAAAAAAAAAAAGCAAAATATTTTATTATTTCATAAATTAGACTTTATGCATGTATGTTTCACGAGGAACTGCTTTCTCAATTGTTTAGTAATATCCTAAAGTACACGACATTGAATTTTGAAATTAAGTTTGTAACTGGTCAACTATTTTGCTCTATTAAGAAAGATTTATTTTGCGTGTTACCTTATAATTTATGATTATTTGTTCAAAACCATAATCAGACGAGTACTGGTTGTTCACACTTAATTTAAGTAGACATAATTGTACGTAAAACAAGTATAAATTATTGCGTTTCATTAACAACTAGCTAATTAATTAGATATATATATATATATATAGAGAGAGAAAACAAAGAATAATAATATAACTAATGAGATTGCATCTTAATGAACTGTAACATGAACTCTGCACATGAAAACAAACGTAATCTATTTGAGCCAAATAGATAAGTCAACAATTAATTATTATAAAGTCAGCTTATTTGTGTTACTATTTATAGACTTTACTGCACTTTTTGGTATTATTTATTATACTATTTTTGCTACCTTTTACCTTTAATTTTTTTTTTTTTTTAGTTTTAACCTATGGCATCTACTATTGATGATCGTTTTTTATCATTAAACTAAGACACCAATTAGTTTTTTACATAAACGAATATTGAATCCTAAATCTTTTATTCAACTATTAGCCCAAGAAAACTATAAGTTTTTGGTTCTAGTTCATATCATATATAAAGTTGTTTTAAGAAGAAAGTATGGTCTTTTGAATCTCATTAATTAGTAAATGATTTGGAGAATAAAGATAAGAGAAGAAGAAAGAGAAAGTGCAATTATGAAAGGTGAATTTTGATCAATAGGAAGAGTTTCATTAGTATATGAACTACAAAAGCTATAAACAGGCATGCTTTGATTAGAAATCTCTAAGAAAAATATTCCTCAAGA
Source organism: Quercus aquifolioides (assembly GCA_019022515.1). Taxonomy (NCBI): domain Eukaryota; kingdom Viridiplantae; phylum Streptophyta; class Magnoliopsida; order Fagales; family Fagaceae; genus Quercus; species Quercus aquifolioides. The sequence continues at coordinate 16,077 of JAFHAW010000032.1, read as the reverse complement.
TCAATATTTTTCTAAGGTGGTGAAGGAAAATGAAGGAAAAGCAATATATATTGCCTAATGTTCTTGTTTTATAAGAAGAAGAAAGAACAACAACAACAACAACAAAGAAGTACTGCCTAATGTTTTTGTATTAATTACCTGAAAAACTCCCCATTCTTGACATGCAAAGTGAAGCTTTTGGAGCTCATTTTCACGGAATTCTGGGTTGACCAACTTGTTCATATCAATCAAAGGTACACGAAGAGAAGGATTGGAAGGAGTAGTCTGGTCCAAGTCATCCCTTACATATCTAAGTGGTACCTGATCAAGCTTTTGGATTGCAAGCTCTTGAACACTTGGAACTGGTAGAGACCATTCAAGGCCCTCTGAAGGTGCCAAAGCCATTTCTCAGACTCTTTTGGTTTGGTTTAATGAAAATGGATATTTGGCTACTAGTTTTAGTACTCAAAGCCCTTTATATAATATCTTCAGAGTTTACCAAAGATAACTATTAACAAATTAAGAAAGAGAGTGTTGTTTTAGGCTTTTTTTTATTACCTCTTTTGGTGTCATAATGAGGTTTGAGAATATTAAAAACCCCGCGTGTTGAATAAATTGCTCCAAAAGTTTCGAGGTTGAATATTCAGCTATAGGCTATAAAGTATAGGACCTGTCTAAGACTAATTAGTGTTCACATTATTGTTGTGGACTAAGATTCACATTCTCTCTTCAACAACCAAAAAAAAAATTACTTCGTTGTTGTTAAACAAAAGGCAACAAAAACATGATTAAAGAAAAAAGTTCAGTAATCCTTTTTATTTAAAAATAAAATCAATAATCCTTAATATTTTTTTTATTCAAAAAAAAATAAAAATCTTCTCCATTTGATAAATTCATATTTCATAATTTAGATTAATATTACAAATATAAATGTGTATTAAATGACTTATAATATTACTAAATATTCAATGCCATTTAAATCAAATCTTGTATTTGTGTAGCGTTTTCTTTACCAGGAAAAAAAAGGTTTAATTCTCTCTTTTATTTATTCATGTTCAATTTCTAAACAAAAATAAAGATTTCTTCGTTCTTGTTTACATTTTAAAGCTTATGTACAAGATCCCTAGCTATATGATAATTTTTTCTTGGAGCCTTGTGGGTAAGGTTGTCAAAATCAAGATCCTACATAGGAGATAGGTGGAATCGTGAATCGTATGATCAGATCGTAAATTGTAAGATTCTATATTATTTGAGAAAAAAGCAAAAAAAAAAAATACATTGGTATGTTAACTAATAATATAAGTTATACATTCGTCTATAAAAAAAATTTGTATCCATTTAATGTAATTACCATACATCATTACATCCACGTGTAAGCATCATTTAAAGAGACCAAAAACCTCAAAATGTGACACTCTCTTGAGATGTTATTTTTTATTTAGGTCCAACTGACACTCTGTCTCTCTACTTTAGATCCAGGTTGTTTTAGTCAGGTAGAATCATAAAATCGAAAGATCCAAATTAAGATTTTGACAATCATGCTTGTGAGTCCAACTATGGTGGGAACAAAACAAAAAATATTACTAAATATTAAATTGATCTATTTTAGGGTGTATATTTTTATAATTTCGATAGTTGAGTGTTGGGAATTGGAACAATGACATCTCCTTTAAAAATACTAACAAATGCCACTATATAAATATTACCAATTAAAAAGTACTATATGTAATGCCACTTCATTTAAAATTTTAAATAATATTGAGGCCTTCTAAAATTTGTGAGGTTTTATAAATTTCATCATTCCACTTAACATGAACATCAATTTGCATGTTATAGAAGAAGCAGTTGAAAATAGTTGAAATCCATTAGATTGGCTGAGTCGGATGACAGGTTAAGTGGGTCAAGTCATTCACATTTGCTCACCCTAATTATATTTTCAAATTGAGTAATTAATATTTATTGTGACAAATCAATCATTCCTAATAATATTTCTTTAAAATTAAGGATAAGTGTCGTTTAGAAAAACTTAAATTCATCTGCTTTTTTTCTTTTTTTTTTTGAGAAAGAATACATTTGCTTATTTAAAAGTTGCACTTAACAAAATAAACCATACTAAACTAGCAACGTGAGGAGAAAATATTTTCACACGTGACAAATTGTGACCAAAGTAATATTATTTTCATATATACCTATCATTGTCACCATTTTTATTATATATCAATTGCAATAACACACATCACTTGTTGTCTAAACTTTAATTAATTCCAAATAAGAGAACACCATTGTACCACACTATCAATAATTTTTAAATACATGTTATTATAGATTTATAATGTACACATCATTCTTAATCAGTTCCTTAAGTTCTCTAATTAAATCATTCCACATGCCAATTTATCCACGTCATTCTAAACACTGTCAGATTCATCTTAACGGCAATGGAGTTTAGATTCACGTTCGAATTTATCAATAAAATTATTTTTTATGTACAATTTTAAACAACAAAATTTTGAAATTCAAACATTTGATTAATGAGTAATTATTTATTTTTGATCTTCTTGAAATTTTGTGCAATCTAACGGTAGATTTTCAAAATTCACATCCAATATAAAGATTTTCAAAATTCTTATATACTACAGAATTTCATTATCCTAAGATTGATAAAAGTTCCATCTAGCATGTTCATTGGATGAAATTAAAAGCAATTAACTTGAGATGTTATAATATTGATCTTCTGTTTGGATGACTTGTGTGAAAATGAGATGTAATGCTTCCTGTCATCAGTAGTGTTGTAATTGTTTATCTTTTTACTTCTAACACAATGGCGTGGCAAGAGGAAATGAAAGGAAAAAAAGAGAGTTATCTAGAAAAGTTGTATCTTTTTTTTTTAAAGAATACTAAGTATTTTTAACACACGCACATGAGAAGATAGGAGAAAGTCTTAAAGAATATTAAGTATTTTGAACTTCTTTAACTCACACTCATTTTCCAATGTAGGATTAACCCATTGTTTTTTCTTTTGAGAATACTAATTATTTTTAACACACACACATACGAGGAGAGGGGAGAATGTCTTAAAGAAAAAAAAAAGTTGTATCTAAATGTATTAAATAGGACAAAATTTTGAGAGGGAATATACATATATATGATATGTAACATACCTTTTCTTTTGCTTGTTATGCTAAAATCATGCTATCCAAATAATAACCCCCTGTCATGCTAGATGGAACTTTACTTAAAGTTATGATCACTTAAAAATAAAAGTTACAATTTAAGAGACAAAAAAAATTCTTATACCAATGATAAGTCCAACACCAATAATAATTTGGTATTTCTTTGCTATCAGTAATAATTTGTTATACCTAAAATTTATGCTAAAGATGTTATTAATATATAATTATTCCCAATACCCAGAAATCATACTCAGTAGGTACAATATTTTTTAAAACGATTAAAGAAATTGTTAACAAACCTGGAGTAGCAGTATTATAAGTTATTAAAATATAAAGGGAATAGTGTAAACTAGCCTTTGAGCATCTTCAATTTTTTTTGGGAAAAAGTTAATAATTTGCATCCATTATAATTTGAGATTAATACATTTTCTAATCACAAAAGAACCTAGGGGTACAATATTTTTTAAAACTATTAAAGAAATTGTTAACAAACCTAGAGTAGCAGTATTATAAGTTATTAAAATGTAAAGGGAATAGTGTAAACTAGCCTCCGAGCATATTCAATTTTTTTGGGGAAAAAGTTAATAATTTGCATCCATTATAATTTGGAATTAATTCATTTTCCAATCACAAAAATACCTATAGGTGTAATGAGTATTATGCATTAGCAAGTGAAGGTTAATAATTAATAGTAACCACTTAATAATCACAAAATACATAGAGGTGTGATGAAAAAATTATTTCACCCACAAACCCATAATACTCATCACACCTCTAGGTATTTTGTGATTATTAAGTGATTACCATTAATTATTAACCTTCACCTGCTAACGCATAATACTCATCACACCTCTTGGTTTTTTTTGTAATTGAAAAATGTATTAATCCCAAATTATAATTGATGCAAATTATTAAATTTTTTCCCAAAAAAATAGAATAGTCTCTGAGCACGTGCGTGAGTGCGTGCTCAAAGGCTAGTAATTTATAACTACCATCAAACATTGTGTCTATAGTTTTGTATAGGCAGTTGGGCTTTTAAGGGGCATGTATATAAGGTAAAAAAGAGTCAAAATATTTTGTAACTACTATTCAAAGAGACAGAACATTATGTCTCTAATTTACTGTAAATGACCAAACACAATGGTTCTAAAAGGTGAAAATATCACTAAAATTTCCATCAAACAAAAAGACACAACTATTCGGGTATCAAACAAAAAGACACAATTGTGCATGAGCATGTGCTCAAAGGCAAGTAATTTATAACTTTTATCAAACGTTGTGTCTATAGTTTAGTATAGTCAATTGGGCTTTTAAGGGGTGTGTATATAAGGTAAAAAAGAGTCAAAATATTTTGTAACTACTATTCAAAGAGACTAAACATTGTGTTTCTAATTTACTGTAGATAACCAAACACAATGGTTCTGAAAAGTGAAAATATCACTAAAATTTCCATCAAACGAAAATACAGAACTATTCAAGTAGTTTTAAATGTATACATCGCATTAATCTATGTAGCCACGTGGCGCAATAAAGAGTGGTCAACAAAAGGTCAAACATTTCAACTTTTAATTATTATATAAATATATAGATTAAATAGAGAAAGTGTCAATTTTAAACTACAAGTAGGTAAAGTGTTTTTCAAGTAAACCACAAGTGGGCAAAGAGTAATTTCCCCTTTATATAAGGTTGAATTTAATCAACCATCTTGTTGGTTTTATTCCGTGCCAAATTTGCTTGTATTTTAGCAATTAGTAACCCTGTATTTAGGTAGGATTCATGTAAGGATAGTGTGTGAGAAAGTGTGAAGAAATGTTCAACATTGTGCAAAGAAGCAGGAATTCGCAACTGAAACTCGCGGGTGGCTCGCGACTGGCAAGCCACCAAAAGATGGTCACATGTCAAGCATGCAAGAAGCTGAAGCGTTATGCCAACTGTTGCACTACAGGACAAAATATCCAGACTGGCAATGCAGTTACCTCGTGGCTTGAACTCGCGACTCAGTCAAGTCGTGAGGCCAAGCCGCCAGCCAACTCTGTTTTGGAAAAATTGACTCTTCGCATTCCAAACACACACCATTATATATAGACCTTTATACCCACGAAATGTAGAGAGCTTCCAGAGAAAATTTTGAGAGAGAAATCCTAGAGAAAAACAAGATTGATTCATTCACAATTTTCATCTAAGAGACTCTTCAAATTCCTCTACTCTCACCCTCTCCATTGATAAATCCTTGAGAGGTTCTTAACCAAATCTTTTTCTCACCATACCCATATCTGTGAGAAAGTTTATTTGGTGCTTTGGGAAGCAGTTATGAAGGGACCAATTTATATTGGTTGATGCTATGGGCTATAGCGGAATCCGGTAAGCTAGAAAAGAAAAAAGTTCGACACAACCTCGTTGGAGCAGGAAGCTTGGAGAGCTTAGGTACACTGGGTAGATTAGGCTTGGAGGGTCTATTACTGTTCATATATCCCAACTACATTTTCTAGTGGATTATTGACCACTTGGAGGGCGGCGGAGAGATTTTATGCCGAGGGCTTCGGTTTTCTCTTCGATAACACATCATGTGTTGTCCTTGTGTTTGCATCTCTCTTCCCTTAATCTTTACCTTTTATTTTCTGCTGTGAATGTGATTATATTTGGCTTAGATTGTTTTTCAATTCTGTGTTTAGTTTATGTTCATGTTCTGCACATTAATTGTTTGATAATAAGTTTGAATTGATAATTTGTAATTTAGGGTCTAAACGTTCAAGGGTGTGTTATACCCATTTTGAACATTCAATATATATATATATATATATATATACACACACATATATGTTTGGTTTATAAATTTTAGGCCCAAGCTAAAAACTAGTTTATTTCTAAAATGTTAAAAGTTAGATTATTTTGCAAAAGAGAAAGACCAAAAAAAAAAAAAAAAAAAAATTAATCCAAACGGATAAACAAGATTTGAATCTTTTGAGTAGAGTTGTGGTGTGCCTTTGTGTTAGAACACATTTCCCTCTCCCTTGTGTGTGTGTGTGTTTGTTTCTCAAAAAGAATTCGGCTTTCTTATTCCATTATTAGAGACTTTATCCATCGAACTAAATGTAACCCACATGATAATAAATAGTCCTCTTTTTTATTTAATGAATAAATATGCAGTTCTAATGAATAATTATAAAGCCTCTTGTCGTTGAATAAAGTATTTCATCTTAATTGATATAACCACAACTAGAAAATTGAATATAATTGAATACGTTTGCTCAGTTATTGTGATGAGGGGCAGCACCGGCTTCTAGTGTATGAGTACATGAGTAATGGCTCTTTAGCTAGCTTTTTCTTTGGGATATCCAGACCTCATTGGAACCAAAGAGTGGAAATTGTTTTGGAATAGCACAAGGCCTAATGTACTTACATGAAGAGTGCAGCATCCAAATCATCCACTATGACATAAAGCCTCAAAACATACTCTTGGATGAGTACTTTATGCCAAGGATTGCTGATTTTGGATTAGCAAAGCTTTTGTTGGTAGAACAAACTCGAGTAGCTCATACAGCAATAAGAGGGACAATTGGATACTTTGCACCTAAATGGTTTAGAAAAGCATCCATTTCGGTTAAGGTTGATATTTACAGTTTTGGTGTGATGTTTCTAGAGATCATTTGTTGCAAGTCTAGTGTTGCGTTTGCATTGGGAGAAGAGGAGGCATTAATAGATTGGGCTTATGAATGCTACAAAGATTAAAAAATAATAAAAAATTAGAGAAGTTGATAGAAAATGATGAGGAGGCAAGGAATGACATGAAAAAGCTAGAAAGGCTTGTGATTGGGGCGATTTGGTATATTTAAGAAGATCCTTTATTGAGGCCCTCGATGAAAAGGGTCACACAAATGCTTGAAAGAGTGATTGAAGTTTATGTGCCCCCAAGTCCTTCATTGTTTACTTCTTCTCCACCTTCATTAAAAAATTAGCTCATCTCGAGTTTTCATTGCCCGTACTTGTGACCATTTGTGATAGATGATAACGGGCAACTTTGTACATCTATTTTCATCTAATTTTCAAATATTTTGGTTTAGCGCTGTTATTTCCTTGATTTTAGATGATTTAAGTACTTTTTTAGTCAAATTGGGATTTTATTATTGTAGGATATCAATTAGGATTTCTTTTAGAATATTTTTTCGTATCAATTAAGTTTTATAGAGCCTTTAAATTAGCCTACAAGTCTATAATCAGATTTTCAATTCAAAATAAAGTTTTTCTCATTCATAACATTTTAGAGAGGTTTCTCCTTTATTTTCTAGTGGATTCTAAAATTCTCCTTTTGGATTCGAGGATTACTCTATATCTTGTAACTTTCCACTTGGGTCAACTGAGTATTTAGCAATCATTTTTAAAGGTTTGGTGCGACACACCTTTTCTTATTTTTATTATGGTATCAGAATTTGGCCAATGTCTCTTTGAAGTGCTTTTGACTTTTAGTTATTTTTGGTAATTTATTTGCATAGTGTTAATTAAAATACATCGTTTTTAGTAATATTTATATTAAATAGGTGACAAAAAGCTAAAAACTAGTGTATTTCTAAAATGTTAAAAGTTAGATTATTTTGCAAAAGAGAAAGACCAGGAAAAAAAAAATTTAAAATCCAAACGGATAACAAGATTTGAATCTTTTGAATAAAGTTGTGGTGTACTTTTGTGTTAGAACTCATTTCCCTCTCCCTTGTGTGTGTGTGTGTGTGTTTGTTTCTCAAAAAAAAAATCTGACTTTCTTATTCCATTATTAAAGACTTTACCTGTTGAACTAAATATAACCCACATGATAGTAAATACTAAGGGTCTGTTTGGATACCACTTATTACTGAAAATACTGTAACAAAATAATTTTTAAATGTATGAACAATGCCGTGAAACCCAGTTTTAACTTAACATTTGCATTTTTCCGTACTTGCGGATCCCGTGAACAATGCACAGGACCCACAGAAAAATCGCCAAACACTCCAACTTCCATTTTTCAGTGCAATCCAAACTCAACCTAAATAGTCCTTTTTTTTTAATGAATAAATATTAGTCCTCTTATTCATTATTCTAATGATACTACTCTTAGTTTAGAGTTAGGATCAAATTAATTATTAAGAATATTTTCCCTCTTTTTTCTAGTGTTATATAAATTTTTCCAATTTTGTGTGTATTGGAAAATCTCTGGAAACTTATTTTGGAGATATGAGGAAGGTAGCGGCCGTTTCTATTGCAAGGTTCATAGCCATGGAACTTGGACTTGAGGCTCAAAAATTCCCTGACACATACAAAGAAGGAACGTACGATGTAAGGATAAATTGCTATCCTCCTCCTGAGCGTGTCATGACTCATTGGGTTTAATCCGCATACAAACGTCTCTGGGATAACTCTCTTACTTGAGTGCAGCGACACGCCAGGATTGCAGATTTTGAAAGATGAACACTGGGTTAATGTTGAACCTGTCAATGGTGCAATTGTTGTAAACCTTGGCCATGTCATGGAGGTAAATACTATAAGTTACATGTTAATATTGGTTAGAACGTCGTAACAATATTATTGTATATAACTATGATTTAATTTTAAAAAAATTATGAATGATATGTGGTTAAAGTTAATTGATAAAGTCTTTTTCATTGAACAAGGTATTTCATCTTAAAGGATAAAACACATAACCACACCTTAATATAATTGAATATAATAGACAATAAAATTGCAGTAGAAAAAGTAGAACTGCATTGACATATGCAAGGAAAACATTGTTAACAAATTCATGGCATTCACTTGATCCTGCAGATAGCAATGGGAGTTACACAGCTCCATATCAAAGAGAGCAGTGGTGAACAAGTCAAAGCAAAGACTGTCAATCGTTACTTTCTACTATCCCAATTCATTAGTGCATATTGGACCAACTGAGAAGCTTATCAAGGCAGGAAGCCCACCTGTATACAAGACTCTTAACAAATAAAGAGTATTTTCATAGCTTTTTCAATCGAAAGCTTGAAGTTTTATTCATTAATAGCCTGAAAATCTAATTTTTATAAACTCTAGGTCCTAGAGACCATGAATAACTATTATAAATAAATAATTAAAAAATACAATTGATAAACTCTAGGTCCTAGAGACCATGAATATATAACTATTATAAAACATTAAATAAATAATTAAAAAGAGACCATGAATTACAATTTGACAACATTAGAGATCTTCACTCTTCACAATAACTAGTTACAAGCATGAGTCTAGGATCTTTATCCCATGCAATGACCATACCTTATATAGACGGTTAGGAGCAAAAATTACAAAGTTAACTCCCTAACTATCCATTAAAAAGAAAAAATGAAAGGTAGAAACTTAAAAAGTTACTAGTTTTTTCCGATCGGACAATTGAAGAGAAAAGTAAACTTTTTAACTCTTAGTCATTCACTGGTATTGCATTTTGTGCAATAACCTAGGTATTGTATGGAATTTTGGATCCATATGTTTGTGATCTTTCTATTACCCTACCTACGGACAAATTCATACATAAAAGTGAATTACAATGTGCCTCAAATTTGGACAAAGCAAAGCATCACTAGTTGACAAAGTCGAACTCCTAATAACTTAAATAGTGAGAATTTTAAAATCTGAGTTGGATTCGGTTGAGTTATGGACAATTTGATGGGCACGGAGAATTATTAATTTGTCTCATTAATAAACTAATAAATTTAGGCTAAAAGTGCTTTTAAGCATGCTTTTGACTTTGATGCTTTGAATACTAATGAGCCTCTTTTTTTCTTTTCTTTTTTCAGTGCATATAGTAGGGAAAAAGAATGTTAATCTTGTAATTTTTTGTATTTTAATTTTATTAGTCTTTTTTGTGATTTTTCTAGTCATTTGTTTCTAAAGATATTCATGTACTTTTTATAACTATTTTATTATATGTCAAATTTCTTTTTCCGTGATTTTTCATTATCTTTTCTTGAAATGGTAATTAAAGGACCATATTCATTTGTATAAGAGAGGTAAAAGAATAAGGAAAGAAGGGGGGGGGGGGGGGGGGGGGGGGGGGGGGTTGGGGTGGGGGGAGGGGATGGAAATAGAGAAATGTACATCATTATATTATGAAGCTTTTGAAAGAATGTGAATTGTAAAAGAATGAAGGTGTTGGGTGAAAAATCAATAGTATTGTAGAACATGGGATCTATTTCAGACACATCAATCCATCTGGCAAAGTATATTAATAAATATCAAACAGATTTCTTTGTTCTTTCTTTATTTTTTATTTTTTTTCCTCGCAATTTTCTTGTGCTAAAGTTGAAAATATATTGCATGCCTTATCTTTTTGCCAAAACAACCAAAATCTGAAAGCTGTTGCACAAGTTATCTAGTATAGAAGTTTATTCCTCACTACTACCCCATTACTTAAATGTTACAACTTGAGCTGAGAAGGGCCAGCTAGCATCTTAGATTAAGTCCTTGCACGGTTCACCATTAAATGCCCAATTTATGACAATTAGATTTTCAGGCTATCAATGAATGAAACTTCAAGCTTCCGATTGTAAAAGCTATGAAAATACTTTGCATTTTTTAGGGTCCTGTATACAGGTGGGCTTCCTGACTTGATAAGCTTCTCAGCTGGTCCAATATCCACTGATGAATTGGGATAGCAGAAAGTAACGATTGACAGCCTTTGTTTCTATTGGGAAAAATTCTATATAACTTTGAATAAATTTCAACAAGCACAGTGAAAACACAACCACACAAGAACACAAAGATTTACGTGAAAACTCTTTTTCTTTGAAGGAAAAAATCATGGGACAAACTCTGAACAATTTCATTATATTAAATAGAGATTACAACACTTAGAGATACAACTTGAGTAAAAAAAAAACTCTCTTTTCTTTTCACTCACTCACTGCTCTCTTTGTCACTGTGTATTTTCCCTTACCCTCTCTATTCTCTTTTGCTTGCTATCACTCACGCAGTTCTTCAAAACTGCACCAGTCCTCACACTCTGGGACTTCACTCTTTTACTATGGGGCTTCACATCTTCACCCCCGGTACTTCACTTCTTCAGCCCATCTTCACTGGCCGAATGGGCTCTCTATTTATTTCTTCATCTTTTCCTTCTTTTCTTCCTTTCACACTCTTCACATCAGGTCACAATAAATGCAAGCCAACTTATCTTGACTTTGCTTCAACGAATTTCTTTTCTTCAGCTCTCCCTTAGCCGAATGACCCTTGCCTTTTCTTCTTTCTTTTCTTTCTTCCTTCCAACGTGTCTTACAAGTTTAACATCACATATTCATTTATGTGGCTTGACTTTTGTACCTCCATCCATAAATGTTGCTGGACTTTTGTACATAATTATAGAGGAAAATATGAACCCAATTTCTTCTCTTTCAGACAAGCTACTCCAGCAAACCCATTTCACTTTGCTGACTTCTTAGCACTTGTCCAACAAGCTCATTTAATGAGCTAAGACAAAGTGTCGGATAGAACATGGTGCAGCTCACCCAACAGTTTTGACTTGTTCACCACTGCTCTATGATCTGGGGCTTTGTAATTCCCATTGCTTATAATCTACATGATCAAAGTAAATGCTATAAGTTTGTTAACTATCTTTACCTTGCATTTGTACTTTTTCTACTGCAATCTTATAGTTTGTTATCTTCAAATAATTCAGGTGTGGTTATGTATTTCAAGGAAGTAGTCATTTATTTAACGACAAGTGATTTTACGGTACCATAACTCCCATTAAAATTTCAGAATACTAAAGAGATATTATAGATAAAATAAAATTAAAAATTAAAAATCATAGTTAACAGTACATATCTACAGTATTGCAATTACAATCTAACAAATATTAACATGTAACTTGTAGTATTTACCTCCATGATATGGCCAAGATTTACAACAATTGCACCATTGACAGGTTCAACATTAACCCAGTGTTTGTCTTTCAAAACCTGCAATCCTGGCGTGTGCACTCAAATAAGAGAGTTATCAGGAGATGTCAGCGTGTCGATTGAGCCCAATAACACGCACAGCTTCAGGACAGGGAGGATAGAAATTGATCCTCACTTGGTACTTTCCTTCGTTATAAGTGTCACAAAAATTTTTAGCCTCAAGTCCAAGCCCCGTCGTTATGAACCTTACAAGAGAAACTGCCACATTCCTCATATCTTCAGAATAAGTTTCCAGAGTTTTTTTAGTTCACACCAATTAAATTGGGGAAAAAAAATTATGCTCCAGAAAAGAAAAAAAAATGTTTAAGTACTTTTTCCAAACTCTAAAATATGAGACGACTATTTATTATTATGTGAGTTTCGTTTAACTCGGCAAGTTAGCTCAATTTATAAAGTCTCTAATGATTGAATAAAAGATATGGGGTTCAATCCCCATCTACACTAAATAATTGATTAGTGTCTTAGTCTGACGATAAATAGCTATCATTGAGAGCGAACGGCATAAGTTGAAACTCTCTCCAAAAATTAAAAAAAAAAATTAAAAAAATCATTAGATTCTTGAATTAATTGTAAAGTGTAATTTTATTTATATATATATATATATGGATGGGTTCAAATTACACCATTTTTAAACCATTGGATTTAAGTAGATCCAACGGTAAAAAAAAAACCCTCATTAATGCTAATATTCTATTTAGTATCTCATTAATTATCCATTATTTATTGCATTCCATACCTATCTCTAAACTTAAAAAAACACAAAAAAAAAAAAAGTATACGTATCTCTCTAATTTTTTTTCCCACCGTTTCTCCAAAAAAAAATAAAAAAATCCTCCACTGCACGCCTCTCTATCTCTCTGTCTCTTTCTCGTCCTCTTCCCCCTCCACCGCGAGGTCACTGGCAAAAAAAATAAAATAAAAATAAGAGAAGAAGCCACTGGTTGCTCAACTGGTTAGTCTCCCACTTTTTTTCCCTTGTTATAATTTCTTAAATAGAACTATTTTATTGTATTCAACTATATTGTACTACAGACATTTTGGTGACTGTTGTGGTTCTTTTTATATGTAATAGTAGTCTTTTAGTTCTTTTTATATGAATGAGGGTACACTACTTTTACACAGACTATTCCTTCATTTAATTTCACATGTTACTAAATTTTTATTCCAAGTTTCCACCGACAAATATTACTACATATCTTGATTTAATATGAAAAAAATGGAGATAAATAGATTTGTTCTATCAAAAACTTCAACATACTCTATGAACCTATCAGGGGCTGTAATTTATGCTGAATGGTCAGCAATATGTATGTTTAATTGTTAAAAGGAATTACCATTTTCTATAAATGGTCCTTTGGGTCCAGCACTGTAATTTCAATTTGAATAGTTGTGGTTGTATATACTTCTGAACAGTTAAAAGGAGACGTTACACTTTCACGCTGACGGCAGTGGTGCTTCGCCGAATTCCACTGGGCATAGTCCCCTGACAGTACTGATAGGTCCAGGAAATAGGATAGATCGTCCATCTATGTAAGGACGATGTCATTACCATCACTGCACGAATAGAGCTGCCCGAACAACCCAACCAAGGACAGCCGTTACGGCTAGCTGCAATAAATGCCGAGTCCGTTGAAGGCGTGCCGGTCAATTCAACACCTGGCACATGCGTTACAAAATCAAGCCATAATAACCTCATAATGACGAGGCCAACGGCTAGAAGGACATCGAAATAGCCTATATATATCCTTACACAAGATACAGAAAGGGTATGAAAAATCACTTAACCTTACTCTCACTTTTGCTTTCTCTACACTCTACTTTCTTGTTAATCTGCTTCTGACTTAATCATCGGAGGCGTTGTGGGGAGCACCCCACTAGCGATTCTTCCATTTTGACTATTCTTCAGGCTTAGCGCAAGCAGTGGACGGTCTCTTCTCTGGACGAACGGATCGACTGACGATTTTAGCATCATCAGTTTGGCGCCGTCTGTGGGGACTTTCCATACTTTTCATCCGATATTCGTTGTTCCAGAGCATTCAGCCTAGGAATATCCTCCTATCCTAACGAGATGGAATCCTGTTCTGACCAGGACCCTGCTGCGTTGGCCCTGCAAATTCAAGCACTTGCAGCCACAGTGGAAGAGCTCACTAAACAGAACCAAGAAATGAAGCAACAATTACAACAGGGAAATAGCAACACCGAAGTCAACAGAGATGGGGACGAGGACAGCCACAGAAAGAAGGCCAACACTCCAGAGGAAGAAAGCTCGAGTTTCCTCAAGGAGATGAGGAAAGAGATGGACGAATTAAGAAACGCTATTAAAGGAAAAACAGATCAAGGACTGGAGAGGATTATCAGGAAAACTGATTCTCCTTTCACTGTGGCAGTTCAAGAGTGTCCGGTACCCTCTAAATTCCGTTTACCGCAGCTTGAACCTTTCGACGGACTGAAGGATCCGCTAGACCACTTGAATACATTCAAGACCACACTGGGCCTCCAGCAGCCCCCTGATGAGATTCTATGCCGGTCCTTCCCAACAACCCTAAAAGGGGCGGCCAGGGAGTGGTTCACCAAGTTGCCAACGTCGTCCATTGACAACTTTGAGCAACTAAGCAGTTCTTTCATTCGTCATTTCGTAGGGGGTCAACGTCCAAAAAGGACCGCCGACCACTTGCTCACAATCAAGCAAGGGGAAAGGGAAACCTTGAGGTCCTATGTGACGCGCTTCACTCGAGGAATGTTAGAGGTTGACGAATCCGACGATAAGGTGCAACTCACGACCTTCAAAGCCGGGCTTAAATCCAGAGATTTTGTGGCTTCACTGGCGAAAAATCCTCCCAAATCAATGGCGGAAGCATTGTTGAAAGCACAGAAGTACATGAACGCTGAAGAGGCGCTTGCTGCCATAGATGGGACAGGAAAAACAAAGGAGAAGAAGAAAGAAGGAGAAGATGACAGGAGAGGACAGAAGAGGGATAGAGCAGAACGACGTAGTGACGATGGGAACAGACGAAGAGACGATAAAAACTCTCGACGAACGAAATTCACACCACTGGCAATGCCTGTTGATCAGATTCTGGCGAAAATAAGGGACGAACATAGCCTAAGATGGCCCAGGCCACTCCAATCGCCGCCCAGTGTACGCGATAAGAGAAAGTATTGCCGTTTCCACAAGGATCACGGGCATTACACAGAAGATTGTCGAGACCTGAAGGAGCAAATAGAAGAACTCATCCAGAAAGGGAAACTTCAGAAATACGTAAAAAGGGGAGAAGCTAGCAGATTTGGTAAAAGAGAACAACAAGGGGATTTCCAAAGAAACGAAGGTCAACCACCCCACCCACAGAATGCAAGAGGGGAAATAAAGACAATTGCGGGGGGACCGTCCATAGGAGGGTCGACCAGGTCTCTCAGAAAATCATATCAAAGGCAAGTAAACAGTGTTCACAGCTTACCCCCGTCCAAGCAACGACGGACGACTCAAGATATGTATTTTTCAGAAGAAGATGCCAGGGGAATAAAGCAGCCTCATGACGACCCACTGGTTATCATGGTCATGGTTGAGGGCTTCAACACGAGGAGAGTTTTGGTAGACAATGGGAGTTCAGCGGATATCATTTACCTATCTGCCTTCCAGCAATTAAAGGTAGATCCAAATAGACTTCAACCCTTTGAATCACCCCTCGTCAGCTTCAGCGGGGATAAGGTGTACCCCCGAGGTATTGTGACATTGACTGTAACTGCCGGATCGTACCCCTTACAGGTAACCAACAGGCATAATTTTTTGGTCGTAGATTCCCCTTCGTCTTACAATATGATCATTGGACGACCTACACTTAATCGGTGGAAGGCTGCCACTTCCACATACTGCCTGAAGGTAAAGTTTCCAACGGAGCAGGGGGTTGGAGAAATAAGAGGGGATCAAGTCTTGGCAAGGGAGTGTTACCAGGCGGTTCTGGCATCCAGAGAGAATCATA